>JAVGVS010000434.1:35000-328180 GCA_032718565.1 Distichodus sexfasciatus | reverse complement strand
ATATTATATTACATATTATATATTACACATTTATACCTTTTTGATATTTACTATTTTTACACTTTTAATATTTTACTCAATGTGGACTTGCAATTAAAAAGCAATAAATATAAATGAAGTTTTTTCTGATTCAGATGAATTACAGTGAGTGTGATTACTTATCACTGTGAACACACCACAGCACAGCGCAGCACACAGTGCACCACAATGAATTGTAAACTCTGCATTTGACCCATCCATGTAGCAGCAGTGGGCATGTTCCTTGCTCATGGGTACCTCAGTGGTGCCTTTACCTGTCCGGGATTTGAACCGGTAACCTTTCGATAATGAGTTGAACTCCGTAAAAAATCAACAGATTAGTAAATTACCAAAATAAGACTTGGTTGCAGCCGTGTACGAGAAGCATCCCTGTTTTAACAGTTCAGTCTGTGTGGAACACAACTGTTGCCCTGATTTTATTGCTATGGGCTTAATGTACACAGCACTGTGACCTGCTAAGTGTGTGTGTATGTGTGTGTGTGTGTGGGTGTGACAGCCCCAGATGAAGACACAGAGGCTGTGGAACACCGGGGCGAGAGAAAGACAAAAAAGCATCAATACCAATGTAGTGAGAGCAGCAGTGCAGACTGGAGAACTTCAGCTCACTCAGCTCCACTAAACACACATTTATCTGAACAATAAACACACTCCGCACACGTGCCAATTACACCTCTGTAAACTTCCACCCCGATGTGGCGTACTCTCTCACCCTCCACTAACAATCAAACACTAACATACTAAACTTGGGTGGTGAAGGCTGTAACGTTAATAACGTTGCACTGGTGTAACAAATTGAACTAATAATGAACACAAACTGAGCGGAAGTGACAGCGAGGCTGCGGTGAGCAAGTTGCCCAAATCACACTGTTTAATGGAGCGCTGGGCCGCTGATGCTTTCTCTCCAAATTCATAAGTGACCCGATCTGCCGTAATGAGTCGGAAGTCGGCGTTCTATTTATTTAGATACGGGCCCATTATGTTGACAAACATCAAAAATATCGATTTTTCTCTTTTGGTCTTATATGAAAGAAAAGGTCTTCAAAATTAATCTGGTCTCCAAAAAAGAAAATTATGTTTTTCAACATAATCGGCCCGTATCTAAATAAATAGAACGCCGACTTCCGACTCATTACAGCAGATCGGGTCACATAACATAACCTCCCATTCAGAACTAGAGAGAGGGAAAACAGATTCAGCAGAACTATTCTCTCTTCTTTCAAGTTTTTTACAAGGTTTAAATGAAATAGGGATTAGGATAATTAGGATTAGGGGTCAGATTTGGACGCCTGAAAATCAGTCTCCGATAATAGAATTGATGTATCGATGTAAATTGATGTAATGTTTAAACAATGTATTGTTTAAAAGATAAATATATTGTTTATGTCTGATACGATACTGATATTGTAAATTTGGATATCTGCCGATACGATACAAACCCGATCTTTTATTAAACAGAAAACAGAAAATAATGCTTTAAAAATGTCTGAATTCATGACTGAGATTATTCTGTTCTGCGTAAAGAAATACTTGACTTAAATACGGTTTTCCAAAAAAATAATAATAATAATTACACACCCATATGTATATACTAAATTATTTATTATTAAAATAACATCTAAAAAGTTATTTGTTTAAACACAGTTCTGTAATTTTGTGACGGCCCCTAATCCTGCGGCTTTTGCTTTTAGGGTTGCAGTGTGTAGCGTCGCTTGTGCTTTTCTTATCAATATGTAGGAATTAGGGCGAATGTCAAACAATAAAGTGCACAAAGTTAGAGATTGGCTCCATAGAGCGGCCTATCGGAGTCGTTATCGGACCGATATCTGCCCCCCCCCTTCAAACTGCTATTTTTGTCTCTTTGGGGGGTCTGGGTCTTGATCGGGGGGGACAGTACCCCCCAGTACCCCCCGTAATTCGAACCATGGTTCCACCCCTTTCCGTTACCCAAAACTCGCCACTAACCCAGATTTTTAATCCTCTTTTAGCTTAAGTCGACCTGCTGTGTGTCCGTGTTGTTAGAGCTGGACTGCTATGAGTGTGTTTGGTTTCCCCTGTTTGGGTTGGGTGGGGGTGAACGGGCGGGGTGGGGGGCGAGTGCAGCCCGGACAGTAAGATTTACGTGAGTGGGACAGCAGGGTGAGTTGTGTGTCTGCTGCAGTGTAAACGCAGTACGCAGATCAATTTCCATCTTTATGTAAATGGTGTCGAATATATCTGAATCCTGCTGCACCATTCATCACACCACACACACACACACACACATCACACACACACACACACACACATCACATACAGTACTTGGGCTGAGCTGGCCTGATCTGCACACACACTCAAACACAAACTAAAAGACAGGTTTACAAGTGATTCGGTTTATCAATGCTGTTTTAAAGCCTGTGTGGAGTTATGTCTTAGGTTTGGGATTAGGATTAGGATATTAGATTAGGATTATGAATTTGGAATTTGGATTATGGTCAGGTTTAGTGATTGTATTAGATTAGGGTTAGAATTAGGATTAGGTCATGCTCTGGATTAGGTTTCAGATGAGGTTGTTTAGGATTAGATTGTGGTCAGAAGCAGGGTTAGGATAAATCAGGATTAGATAATAATCAGGATCGTGGATGACATTAGATTAGGGTCAGGGTTAGATTATTGTAAGGGTTAAATTTAGGGTTATAACAGGATTAGGTTTAGATTAGGGTAAATATTAGGGGTTAGAATTAGAGTTAGTATTGGGTTATGCTCAGGTTTAGGTTTCAGATTAGATTGTGGTCAGAACCAGGGTTAGGATTAGTCAGGATTAGGTTATTGTCAGGATTAATTTAAAGTTAGGGATGGATTATGATTAATGTAGGTTAATGTTAGGATTATATTAGGATTAGTATAAGGATTAGGACTACATTATGGACAGGTTTGGGGTTAATATTTAATCATGATTGCAACAACATAATATAATGCCAATGCATTTATTTAGGATCATTTTACACACACACACACACACACACACACACACACACACACACACACACACACACTCTGCTTATATATATTCCTATATGTAACTGAATTATAAAGACCCAACCTTGACCTCAATAAGGCATAAGGAACAATAATTAACACGTTAGAAAAACATTTCACCTCCAGGGGGTCGTTTTGCTGCCGGGCACAATGCTTATTTTTACACACAGGACCACTCGCACACACACACATACACACAGAGTGAGACAGTGACGGGTGATGGTGAGAAGTGGGGCGAGTGTGACACCTGAGATCCTGCAGTGCCACATCTGATTTCCCCTGCCAGGGCACAACAACCTGCTCTTTATTGGAGCCAATTATGGCAGGGCAGCGGGCAAACGTGTGAGTGTGTGTATAAATGTGTGTCCCTCGCCGTTATTAAGGCCTGATGTGAGCAGATGGGGCGCATTAACCCAGCCTTGCTGCCCGTCACCGTCCATAACGTCACTCCTGAGGGGGGCACAGCATCAAGGACAATTTTAAGATGAAAAGCCTTAAAAGGGCAGCGTGGCATAATTGACAAAAATGTTGCCAGGACCATGTGACACTCTCCCTCTGCCTACTACCCGCCCTCATCACCCTAATCTGGTTAGGATCTAGTTGGCTTAGATTGAGGTTAAAATTAAAATATGGTTAGGATTAGATTTAGATTACGATCAGGACTGAGTTTTGGACTATATTATGGTTATGATTACTTTATGGTCAGGATTAAGATTAGGATTAGGATTATGTTAGGGTTAGGGTAGGATTAGGGTAAGAATTAGTTTATGGACAGGATTAAAGTTAGTTTTAGATAAGGGTAAGGATTAGATAATAGTCAGGATCAGGGTTAGGATTACATTTGGGCTATGATTAGATTATAAACAAGATTAGGATTAGTGTTAGTTTAGGGTAAGGATTACATGATGGTGAGGATTACGGTTAGGATTACATTAGGATCAGGATTAGATTATGATCAAAATTAAAGTTAGGATTAGATTAACATTAGGATATGATTAAGATCAGGAATAGTTTAAGGTCAGTGTTAGGGTCTAGATTAGATTATGGTCAGATTTAGGGTCAGCATTAGATTATAGTGAGTGTTAGAGTTGGGATTAGATTATGGTCAGGATTATAGTTAGGATTAGACTAGGGTCAATATTAGGATTAGGATAAGATCACGGTCAGAATAAGAGTCAGGATTAGGGTTAGGATTAGGATAAGATCACGGTCAGAATAAGAGTCAGATTTGGGTTAGGATTACATTAGGGCTGGGATTATAATAGTCTGAATTGCAATTAAGATAAGGGTCAGGATAAGAATTAGGATTAGATTATAGCCAGGGTTAGAATTAGGATTAGATTATAGTCAGGGTTAGAATTAGGACTAGATTATGGTCAGGGTTAGAATTAGGATTAGATTATGGTTAGGGTTAGAATTAGGATTAGATTATAGTCAGGGTTAGAATTAGGATTAGATTATGGTCAGGATTACATTAGGGCTAAGATTAGAATATAGTCAGAATTAGGTTTAATATCAGGATTAGATAATGGTCAGATTTAGAGTTAGGATTAGGATAACACTTCTAAGGAGGGAATGGCATCAACCACAACTTTAAGATGTAAAAAGTTACAAGGCCGCATGACATAATAGGCAAGGACGATGCCCAGCCTGGCACACCGGACCATGCGACGCTCTTCCTCTTCCACCCTCCCTGCTTCCCTCCCTCATCCGTTTATTATTCCAAGAGCTCGCCTGCATTAATTAGTCAGCATTTGTATTTGCATGTGAATATTCAGACTATTAATGAATTCTTAGTAAAACAGAGCTGAGGTCTTTGTGTTAAAATATTAACAGTCATTTCTGCCGAAATGTTCGTCAAATATTTGAGGCGAGTGAATAATTCCATTGTGGCAGGCAGCGGCGGTGCGATAAGGCTGCATGTCTAAATAAGTGGATTATCTGTAGAAAGACTTGATTCTGAGGAGAGACGTTACGTGGCTTTATTGTGAGGCTCCAAATAAAGTAAATAAACAGTAATCGACACACACACTGCTCACGAAAACTCATATCATGGAAAACCAAATCCCCTCATTACAAACCCAAATTATTATCAATTACAGCTTGCTTTATTAACAAACAGGGTGGTTTGGGGGTGGAATAAATCCACAAGTTGTACTTGTAAAAGCACTGAAAACAACTTTGTGCAATAATAATAATACTACATTTTTAGGCGTTCATGCACTATCACCAAAATATAAGGCTCTGGAATCAGGGTGGACCAGTTATGGGCCTTGGCATGATTACTGACGCCGATGTTTAGAAATTTTATGATTATGGCTTTCTGACAGAATCTTTGAGCTGACTGCACTTTTTGTGTTAAGAACATGATGAAAAGTTGAAAATTGTAAGACCTATTTAACTTAACCTGTGTATGTTAACAACTAACATAGTGTACTTTAGCAATTAACATAGTGTATATTAGCAACTAACATAGTGTACATTAGCAACTAACTTAGTGTACGTTAACAACTAACATAGTGTACGTTAGCAACTAACATAGTGTACATTAACAACTAACATAGTGTACGTTAACAACTAACATAGTGTACGTTAACAGCTAACATAGTGTACGTTAACAACTAACATAGTGTACATTAGCAACTAACAGTGTACATTAGCAACTAACTTAGTGTACGTTAACAACTAACATAGTGTACATTAGCAACTAACTTAGTGTACGTTAATAACTAACATAGTGTACATTAGCAACTAACTTAGTGTACATTAGCAACTAACTTAGTGTACGTTAGCAACTAACATAGTGTACATTAGGAACTAACATAGTGTACGTTAGGAACTAACATAGTGTACATTAGCAATTAACATAGTGTACGTTAGGAACTAACATAGTGTACGTTAGGAATTAACATAGTGTACATTAGGAACTAACATAGTGTACGTTAGCAATTAACATAGTGTACGTTAACAATTAACAGTGTACGTTAGCAACTAACATACTGTACATTAACAACTAACATAGTGTACGTTAGTAACTAACATAGTGTACGTTAGCAACTAACATAGTGTACGTTAGCAACTAACAGTGTACATTAGCAACTAACTTAGTGTACGTTAACAACTAACATAGTGTACATTAGCAACTAACTTAGTGTACGTTAATAACTAACATAGTGTACATTAGCAACTAACTTAGTGTACATTAGCAACTAACTTAGTGTACGTTAGCAACTAACATAGTGTACATTAGGAACTAACATAGTGTACGTTAGGAACTAACATAGTGTACATTAGCAATTAACATAGTGTACGTTAGGAACTAACATAGTGTACGTTAGGAATTAACATAGTGTACATTAGGAACTAACATAGTGTACGTTAGCAATTAACATAGTGTACGTTAACAATTAACAGTGTACGTTAGCAACTAACATACTGTACATTAACAACTAACATAGTGTACGTTAGTAACTAACATAGTGTACATTAGCAACTATCATAGTGTACCTTAGGAACTAACATAGTGTACGTTAACAGCTAACAGCTAACAGTGTACATTACTCACTCCCTGCCATCACACTTCCCCCCACACACACACCTGGACTGTGAAGAAACTGTTTCTGTTGCACCACTGCACTTTACCGCACCTTACTTTACACACCACCGTCACTTTGATGCACAATAACTACTGTTATGACACTGCACTGCTGCCACTTATTTGCACAAACATTATACGCTGCTGTACAAATGTTTGCACATACACTGGACATTGTACACATAAATAGCAGAATATAGTATCTGTCATATTATAACCTTCTACCTCGTGCACATCCAATGTAAAATGTCAGTCTGCACCTGTTTAAATGTTTGCATATTTGCACATATACTGAACATTGTACTTGAAAATAGTCCGGATATAGTATCTGTCATATTATAACTCTACCTCTTGCACATTCAGTGTAAATGTCAATTTCAACCTGTTAAGAATACTGCATCCTGACTTGACAAACATTTTTACCTCTATGCTTATTTCTAGCCTCTAATTATATATATATATAAATAAATAAAAAATCCCTGTCTAGTTTAAAATGTATATTGTATATTGTCTGGTTTAAAATGTATATTGTTTAATGTATATTTTAGTATTTCTACTTATTTATTGTCTATCCCATGTGCCTAGTCGTGCCACTGCCTATTTATTCTCTGTTCTACTGTTCTTTGTTTGTTTGCACTGAAAATAACCTGGAGCCACGTCGTCTCGTCTCTCTATGTATCTGTACAGTATATAGCAGAGATGACAATAAAGTTGACTTTGACTTTGACTTTTAACATCTAACACAGTTAGCAATACATTAGCAACTATGCTTTTTGGAAACGCACGCTTGGTTAGGTTTTAGTAAATTACATTTTTTAAGAAACTCGGGGTTTAAATGTGGGTTAAGCATAGTCTTGGACTAAATTGCACTACCAATAAAGATTTACCATTGAAGGTCTGAGCTAGTCTAGGCGTAAGCTTTAATCATAGTTGCATAGTTGGCCCTTAAAGTAAGTATTTTAAGGTTCCTGAAAATAACATAGATGAATCATAGGCAGTGTGTTGGTCTGTGTGTGTGTGTACTTTTGGATTTATATACTGGGTTTTAGAGTAGGTGAGTGTATAAGATGAGCTGATAGAAGGTGCCCGGAGGGGGGGTATGTGTGCCGCGTGTTGGCATTAGCGCGTGACCCGCGGTGCCCGTAAGCGGTGTGTTGAAGTGAAAGCCGCACGCTTAATCAAACATTTCATTCTCTCCTGCAGCAGCACCGGCCTCCTGTCTGACAAATCCAATTACCCACAACACACCAGCCGCCCCGCTCACGGCCAGACGGGCATCTGCTGCCCGCCCCCCACGCCCCGCTACACACTCACACACGCACACACACACCGCTCACGATACACTGCGATGTGAGGTGCGCTGAAGGAGAGAGTGGGATTGTTATGAGCCAGACAACGTGAATCCACATCCATCTCTATATCTTGCCTTGTATATAGCATGGCCCTCCGCTCTGAGAAAATTCTGAATGCAACAGTAAAAGGAATAAATAAACTCTTCTCTAGTCTCTCGTGAGTCTTATGATTCAAACCCCGAATCATGCCGTCATTATCGTCATCATTCTCATCATCCTTGCTGTCATGGATAGTGAGTGTGGAACTGCTAATAGCCGCGGGCCTAGTGCTGACAGGAGCCGAGTGTGTATAAGACCACCTGCTCACACTGGCTCGGCGTCAACGTCAGACGAGAAAAGAATGAAATAAAACACTTTACACCAGTCGGGAGGCAGAGGCACGGCCTGCTGTCACTAAACACACAGAACGTTTTATCATCTAAAAACAGCCATCTTAACTATGTTATGAGTGTTGTCATTATGTAGTTTGTCCACTAGAGGGCAACATTCCAGCTCGACTGCTGTTTATTCGTGATCTCGCAAATTGGAAACTTTTTCTAATAAACACTTAATAATTCTAAATCAGTTATTAGATGAGCAACCTTTTCCTGCGTGCTACATGCACAGTTAATCTTCGGGGTTAACACAAATTAATCAATGATCCAAACAGCTAATTAAGTCTGCAGTTCGTTATGGATGTTATACAGCAATAATAAGATGGGCCGGCGTTTTTGGTTTCGGCGTGTCAGGCGCTAAAGGCTCTAATGAGGACTAGCGGCTTGCGTCGAGGTCGGACGTGGCTGGGCACGAGCCGCTGTCTGAAGAAGGTTAATGAGGGCGGGTCAGGGTCAAGGATGGGCCTGGAAATTGGAGTTTCGGACGCTGAGTGGAAGCCCTTGGGTAATTACTGACTTTCAGCCAGATCTCAATGTCGGGGGTTTCACAGAGAACAGTGGCTAGAAACAAAGCCTGGACACAGAGAAGAGGAATTTCACAACAGCTAATTAGTAGGTCTGCAGCTGACGAGCTGTAAAAATCCTGCAGGATGCTGGACTGACAGATAGTGTGTCATGCATGTCCTGAAAGCAGATCTAATGTTGGCTTCCTAACACAAAAATGGTGTGGGGTCAGGTAGGGCTGTAACGATACATCGGGGAGCAGTGCTTGGGGACGGTAACTTGCTCATGAGTACCTCAGTGGTACTTTTACCAGTTCTGGAATTTGAACCACCTTGTTGAGCATTGTATCACCCCTGCCAGGTAAGTATCATGATGAGTATTGCACCCCAGAATTTATAAGTTTGGCAAAGATCAAGGGTCAAAGGTTATTGTGCGCTGTAGTGCATATCTGCCATGCGCTAGGTAGCTGAGTTAGTTCACTTAACCACGAGACACTGCTTATTAACTAGCGAGTTACAAAACCTGTACTTGTAGGAAGTAGAATCCGAACATTCTACATCCAAATGAACTTTCTAGAGCTCTGATTTCCACAGTCAAACGTTCATTCTTGAAATATAAACTCTACAAAGCGCTCATCTGGAACGGCTTTGGTTAGCGGCGTAAAAATATCCGATTATTTTTAAAATGTCACGTCTACACCGTCCCCCTATAGCTCCAACACAAACCCTCTAATTGTACCTTTAAAAAGGTTGAATTCTCTCGCAAAGACAAATCTTCCATTCAGGCCTCTAATAGCCGGAGCATCCCGACTCTCTCTCTCTCTCTCTCTCTCCCTCTCTCTCTCTCTCTCTCTCCCACGCGCCCGTCAGAACTGGCACTGGCCCTAATTAAGGAAAGTTTGCAGTTGGAGTTGGCACAGCGGAGCTACAGGCAATTAAACAGTGCCAAGTGTCATCACCTCTGCTTCCACCATGCCAAACGCTCTCTCACACACACCTCACTTAACACACCTCCTCCATCTCACTGGGGGACGAAAAAACCCTGATGGACCCACGGAGCCTCATTCTTGCACACATACACACACGTATAAACACTAGAAGTATGAACCCTCACTGGTCTCACGATTCGATTCGATTATCTGGTCAAACGATTTGATTTGATACAATATTTCGATGCATCACGATGCATCCTATAAATCTTTGGCATCACTTCACGTTGCACGCAGATTGGCATGGAGCGCAGGTCGGGCAGCCATAGTCACTACCGGGAGGTTCTTTTTAACAAAATTTTTTATGCCGTAACCAGAAAATCACCAAGCAATGTCATTATGATATGATCCAGGGGTTTTCAAATGCTGCTGTCCTAGGGACCACCACTCAGACTAAGCAGTCTGTGTGTCGGGCGGGGAGGGTTTTTTTCCGGTTACTTTTTAGATATTTGCATTAAATTCATTATTCATAAAGATGCACAAATCATCTGGAAATGTTTTGAAAAATAAATGGAATGAAATCATTTTGAAAAAGTGATTTCAGTAGTGAAACTAGATTGCATGTCATATCTGCCACTGCATCGATGCAGAATTGACCACGTCTGCATCGCGATGCATCAATTATGTGATTGATTTCAACACCCCTACTAAACACTAGTGCTGGCCGATATGCCCTCAAATCAATATCACGATTATTTAATCATTTGACCTCGATTACGATTAATGAAGTTTTTTGTTTTGCTTTTGTTCGTTTTTTTGCTAGTTCACTCAGAAGGTTTGTACTGTATACAAAACACAGACAGAACCACGGACAATGAACACTGAACATCACAACACTAACACATACATTTTCATTGAAGAAAATCAAACTTTTCTGCTGTCTAAGTTTTGTTGTTACATTTGCTTTTATACAAAACGTACCTTGGCCAAATGGGTGACTTGGGTTACAGTAATGTGTTACTTTTTGCTGTAAAGCATTAATGTAAGGCTAACATACATTTTCAGTAATATATTATAGTAATATTATAATTTAGTTCTGTTTTGTTGTTATTAAATAATCAACATTGTGAGACTTTTGGCACAAGAGAAGAAAATCAGTGAGTAAAAACACTATTATATTCTTTATGCTACACCACATCGCCCTCCACTGGACGTAGAATGAACTGCACTAAACTACATTTTAGCAGTCCTACTTTCACAGTTATTTCAGGCAAAGTAACGCAAAAGTAATGCAGGAGTCGTGTAACGCATTACAATTCAGAGACAGTAATATTGTAATATAACCAATTACTTTGAAATAATAATAACTAGTATTAATGTATTACATTTTGGAAGTAACTTGCCCAACACTGCCCTCAAGGTAGGTCCGTACAAAAAAGGTGGTTCAGAAAGTTAAAAATCCTGCCAGATTTTCCTCTTAACCCAAATGTTTATTGATTTACAAGTGAAAACGTTCTAGGAACACCAAATTTAAACTGTTTATAAAACCAAACTTGATAATAAAACCTAAACAATCATACATTTGTAAAAACCCTGTAGAAGTGAACATGATGTTTAACATGATGGAGTTATCTACTGATTCAACAGATTGCATTTCACACACAGATTACACCATGACTAACGTTACATACACAATGAGAAACATTCGAGCAAGACAAGTTTCTGTCAAGTTTGATTTTTCATGATCTCTGAGAACATCGGACCTTTTTCTTGCAAATTTGTGATTTTAACGTTGTCATTTTGCGGCATAATCTCATATTGAGCAGGGAAGATGAGCGTTTGTCTGTTAAAATGCTTGATGCCTCCACTTCATTTCACACCCAGATTATGCCATGAGCTGTGTTAAGAGCTAAAACAAACAAACGAGTGGAGCTGTTTACTGGTGAAGCTGCTGCTGTTTCTCCCCTTCATTATCACACTTCTTAACCCTGACATTTCAGCAGAGCTGCTGTTAAAATGGTGGAGTAATCAATCACCAAAATGGCCTTTACCATAGAGCAATGAGACTGACCTGTAGAACAATATGAAATTTTTCATAAAATACAAGCTTTTACTCTGCAAGGCCACAGCCCACAGCACAGTAGCAACGCTGTTAAAAGACACAAACACGAACGCTGTGGTTTTATGAAGTCAAAGAATATCTGACGTTCTCTCACAAATTTGAGTTTTTATGATCTATGAGAATATCTGACATTTACAGCTAAATTTGTTATGATCTTGAAAAATATCTGTTTTTTAATCATTTCTGTGAATGTTTGATATTTTTCTCGTAATTTTGTGGTTTTATGCTCATGGAAAACACCTGACGTTTTTCTTACAAATATGTGATTTTATAATTAGAAACATTATCTGACATTTTTCTTGCAAATTTGTGAAAATATCCGACTTTGACGCAAATTTGTGGTTTTATAATCTCAGAGATCATATGACGGTTTTCTCATTCATTTTTGATTTTATGATCACAAAAAACACATTTTTCTTCGAAATTGTGAGAATATCTGACACTTCTACACAAATTTGTGGTTTTTACGGTCCCATAGATCATTTGACATTTATCTCATTATTTTATTTATTTTATGATCTCAGAGTATAGCTGATATTATTTCTTGTAATTCTGTGATTTTATGATCTCTGGAAGTACCTGACACTTTCCATGCACATTTTAGATTTTATAATCTCGGACTATACATGACACTTTTCTTGCAAATTTGTGAAAATATCAGATTTTTTTCCACATGTGTGGTTTTATGAACCCCTCATTTTCTTATTAATTTTTGATTTTATAATCTCAAAGTACACTTGACATTGTTCTTACAAATTTGTGAAAATATATTTTTTTTCACAAATGTGTGTTTTTATGAACACATTTTTCTTCACATTTGTAAGAATATCTGACACTTCTACACAAATTTGTGGTTTTTACAGTCTCAGAGACCATCTGACATTTTTGATTTTATGATCTCAGAGCATTATACCTGACATTTTTCTTGTAATCCTGTTATTTTATGATCTCGGACAGTATCTGACATTTCCATTTGATTGGGCGTGCAATTTAAAAACTAGCAGAAAATGGCTGCAATCTGCATAACAGCAGCTCATTTATACTCTACAGGCCTTGCTTGTTGTTCCACTTCAATCGGACAGCGGTTAAAATGCAGTCAATTAGCGGAGCGGTGTGAAATCCGACCGGAGAGGCCGAAAAATGCTGGGGATTTAGCAGGAAAACACAAGCCGAGTACAGCGAGGAAGCAGTGATGAATGACTGGAGAAAAGACAGGAGCCCATACAGAAATTAAATACAATATTCTGTAATGCATGTTGTCGACATAAACTATATTTTTTAAGATGCATTATTCACATAAAATATATTTCTAACAAATATATAAAACATCAATGTAAACACACTGTTATATTTAAAAACATATTGTGCATATTATCCCATAAAATGCCCAGTATTTACATTAAAAATGACCCAATTACAATACACAGACAATGTAATTATTGGAGATATTATGGGATAATATGAATAATATGTTTTACATTGCCTGTTTATTGCCAAATATGTTCAAACTAATTGTATAGTGTTTAATTTTATATACTAATTTAAGCATTATGTATGTTGTAAGAATTAGAAGAAGTAAATGCACTGAGTTACATATGTATTGATAATTACAATAAAATCTTTGGAAAAGACACAAAATGCAGCTAAACACGATCACAAAATGAGAGTATTTTCTTAAACATGAGATGAAAATAATTATAATGGACATTATTGTTTTAATATTGTCAATATACTGTATAATATATGCCAAAAAATTAAATATATGTACAATAATTTGTATATTTGGAACATATTTAAAATATGTTGGTGTATGGGCAATAGTCACAGTATTTATGATGTAACTGGAGTTATCCAGTTATATATCCAGTTGGAGACTGCTTTTTATGGGGTCCGGAATATGGTGCTACGCCTATATGAGATATATAACATTCTCTCTCTCGCTCAAAAGTTAAAAGCAAAATATCTGAAGTAAATTATACAGTCCCTAGAGTTCACTAAGATGAGCTGTTATACTTAAGTTAATTATTTTTGTGGGATTAAGTTAGCTAATAGCATTAGGAGAGGTAAGAGTTAAAGGGTCCTGCCGATTTTGGGGGTGAGACGGCGACCCAACACGGCAACACCGAGCCCGCGGGGCACCAGCCGTGGCCGTGAAATCACTCCGCTTCCCCCGAGCTCCGAGCCGATCTGCCGGTCTGAGATAACGGACGAAAAAGACGTCGGAGTGGATCGCCGAGGAAAGGCCGACTCACACCGTGGACCAGGAAAATGTCAAGATTCATTCACGTTAAAGCCAATCTGATTTCTTTGAAATGCACCAAAGTCAGGCCCGATTAAAGCCGTGTCATCTTCCCCCTTTTTTGGGGATAGATTTTTGCATTTTTTGATGTACGCAATGGTTAGTGTTCTGGAGTGTAATGAGACATCGATCTACATCAATACATCGATTAAATGGACAACCAGCCTGTGGCAGCGATCCAAAGAAAAACAATAGTCAGATATCATACATATTGTGACACTTTGCTTTGAACAGGAGATCTATATTTATTTAAAGAGGAGATTTCTCATTTAAATGCCTGGTTGAGCTCAAGAATAAAAAATATCTAAAGTGTCCGACAAAGTATTTCAGTTGAATTCATATAAAAGCACAAAAAGCAACAAAAGCATTTTAATTGCGTTTTGAGATATTTTTTATTCCTTTTTGTGATTTGATCTGAATGGAAGTGACTGTTATGATACTGGCTCATTGATCACCAGATCCTGGATCTGAAAAAAAAAATCCTCATATTAGCAGAGGTCGGCTCATTGTCAGTTGACCCAATATAATATCAAATTGTGATGAAACTTGTGATTTATATTTTTAATATCTATTGTCTAAAGGATGAATATTAAATACGGCAAAGAAAACCAGCTAGCTGTGCTGCGTGCCACATCAGCTTTCGTTGTCGTGAGCGTTTTTCGGGTGGAGTAGTCCTCCTCTGGGGTGTAAATCACAAGTTTCATCACAGTACAACATCATATCGATTCAATGCACAACCATTCAACATCTGCCATACGATTAAATTCAGGAGTCAGCAATCAATATAAGACAATCTAATGCTGATTCAACACAATCATCAAAAAACAAAAAGCAACTAAAATATCATTTATCAATCTTCTGTTTGAATAAAAAAAATCGGCCTGTTCTGTTCAATATTTGATGTTTGGTTGATGTTTTCATTTTGTTGATCATTGACTTGATACATCACTGATCACTGAATCTATGTATCTACATAGACACACTGATTCAGCAATACAATCGACATAGATCCAGGTATCGTTACAGTCCTATACTCTTTACCTCAAGCCCAAACTTCTTAAATATTTCTAATGGATGAATTCACATTACCAGGCGACTACCATCATGTTCTGCAGCCCTGCGCCTGCCTGAGCTGTTTTAATATGACAGCACAGTAATCTGTTTTTTTTTTTTTTTTTGCTCCTAGCCTAATACATAATGCATGCATCTCGCAGCAACGCAAAACTGAAAGTAATGATGATGAAGACTGTGGGGAAAGCACAATGCATTACAGCGCTGTCCCAAAAGAAGCAGTGGGTCTGCATTTACTTCCCATGCAACTTCCTCTGGAGAAACCGCCACTAGGGCTGGGCAATATGACTCTAAATTCAAACCACTACACACATATATATATATATAGATATATATATAGATATATATATAGATATATATATAGATAGATAGATAGATAGATAGATAGATATATATATATATATATATATATATATATATATATATATATATATATATATGCTATGTATAGTACTACTAAAAGTTTTAGGCAGGTGTGAAAAAATGCTGTAAACAAAGAATGCTTTCAAAAATGGAAGTGTTAATCATTTATTTTCATCAATCAACAACATGCAGTGAATGAACAAAAGAGAAATCTAAATCAAATCAATATTTGGTGTGACCACCCTTCCCTGCCTTCAAAAACAGCATCCAGTTCTTCTAGAGTACTTGCACAGTTTTTTGAAGGAACTTTCGGCTGGTAAGAGTTGTTCCAAACATCTTGGAGAACTAACCACAGATCTATATCCTATAATCCTACAAAATAATATAATGACTACCAGAATAAGATAATGACTATAATCCTACAAAATCCCTGACTTTGTGCAAGTGTACCTAAGAACTGATGCTGGTTTGAAGGCAAGGTAAGTAACACCAAATATTGATTTGATTTAGATTTTTCTTTTGTTTGCTCACTTTTATTTTGTAAATTGATAAAATAAACAATCGTATTTATATTTCTGAAAGCATTCTTTGTTTACAGCATTTGTATATATATATATATATATATATATATATATATATATATATTATATATATATATATATATTATATATATATATATCTATCTATCTATCTATCAATCTATCTATATATCTATATATATATATATATATATATATATATATTATATATATATATATACATGCATGCCAATGTTTTAATCTTCTATTTGGATCTAACTGCACAGAAATAACCTTATATGATCATGGTTATAAGACAAAATAAACACACTAAGACAAGAAAGCCAATGATCCAGTGATCTGACTGCACTAATTTACTAAACATGAAACAACCGTTCAAACACCTTTACAAATTTTGGGACAGATCTACAATTTTATCTGTTTAAAAATGCCTCAGTCTGCAGAAATGATGCACTGCAAAATGTATCTGAGGAAACCTATTAAGTTAATATATCGTGATAGTTTCAAATGAAAAATATCGTTTCATATTGTTGCCTTCGATATATTGCCCAGACCTAAATGCCGCTTTTCATCAGTGGCCTTATTTCTGCTGAACCGGTCAACGAGACAGGAAAACCAAAGACAAACTAATATTACATCGGGCTGCTGATCTTTCTGTTCAAGTTTGGTGTTCACGCCTTACAACACCGCGATCAGGGCCTTAGTGTGTAGGCACCTCGTTAATTAATTGAGCTAATTAAGAGAACTGGCTGGTTCAGCAGATTTCTCACTTAAATCTGAAAACTTTTATTAGCATCTGATCCAAATGTTATCCTTAAACGCCGTACAGTCGGCCCATCCAGGTCTTACATGGTATCTTAAATAACACTTGTCTGTTTTATGTTATGCAAAATTGAGGATAAAGTCTGACTATTTGCGGTTGATTGTAATATCACACGAGAACCAGAGTGTCATTCTTAGAAAACACAGCTCTAATTTCTCTCTTTGTGTCTATTTTCTAGATCTTTATTTTTTTATTTAGACTCTTGTAATATTCTGTTTATTTAATATTTATTAATCAGGATACAATTCACTATATGCTGTATTTGCATGACTGTGTATGTGACAAATTTCACATGAATAATTAAAAAAATATATACTCTGCATAATAATACAACATGATTTCATTTTAGTTCATTTGTTTTTCAAATTAAAACCAAAACCCAAAAGCACTTTTTTCCTCCAATATTTCCAAAAGAACAAAAAGCTAACAAAAAAAACAAAAAATCAATTATCAACAATAATCGATTATAATTGGTAATTATTATTGATTATTTGTGACAGCCCTTGTGGAAAGCCCACCCACATTAGCACTGCAACGTTTCACTGTTCCAAATGAAAACTGCGTAGTGCCATCTGTCCAAAAGCGGGAAATGCTGAACGATCAGGGCGATTAGGATGATAGATATTGGCTCTGATCTTACATCGCACAAGTGTCATGTTCAGTTCCCTTTATTATACCGAGAATCAAAAACACAGCAGGAGGAGATAAAGCTACTGCTTGAAGGAGGACTGACATTTTTTATTCACCCAGAACATGCAGTGCTTCTGAACAGTTATAATCCTCTTAGAGTTGTAGCCATTGTTCAACTTTAATGTCTATTTCAGTCAAAAGCTCACATTATTACTTAAGCTGAGGAACAAGGATTCATTTCCTCTGATGCAGTTTCAGCAGTTTTATATTTACACAAACCCAGAGCACGAGACAATACATTCATTCATTTTCCGAACCGCTTTATCCCAACTGGGGTCGCGGGGGAACCGGAGCCTATCCCGGGAACTTATGGGCGCAACCCGGGGACCAACCCTAGGCAGGTGCCAACACACCACGGGGCACACACTCACATTGACACATTACAAGGCCAATTTTAGAGTCACCAATTAACCTACATTACATGCCTTTGGACTGTGGGAGGAAACCGGAGCACCTGGAGAAAACCCACGCGAACAAGGGGAGAGCATGCAAACCCAACACAAAGGGGCCCTACGGCCGTCCCCGGGGTTCAAAGCCAGGACCTTCTCACTGTGAGGCGGGAACGCTAACCACTGCGCCGCCCACGACACAATACAAAATCTTAAATTTATGGACAACACTGCCGTCAACCTCATTATTGGAATAGCTATTGTCTTTATCGCTAATAATTTATTATCACAAATTTACATTTACGACATTTGGCAGATGCTCTTATTCAGAGCGACTTCCATTTCCCTAATTTCAGGGACAGTCTTCCTGGAGCAACTTGGGGTTAAAAGTCTTGCTCAGGATCCCAGTGATGGCAGTGCTGGAGGTAGGATTTGATCCCACAACCTCCTGGTCCAAAGGCGAGTGTCCTAACCACTAGCCCACCATTATCTCCCCATAAAGCTGTGTAACACTGATCTCAGTGCAGAGGACAAATATAACACTGGGTGTGATGAAGGGAATGATAAAGGGACCAAAACGAGCCTTGGGGGACAACACAAGATACAATATGGTTATTTACAATCATATACACACAATGCATCACATTACTGTAAGAAATAAACTTTGCTAGTGTTTTACGATGAATCAGAATCTGAATCTGAAAATTGTATTACTCCTGCAGGATGGAACTGGAGGACATAACAAAAAGAAGCTATTTTACACCCCTGACTTCGCGTTGTTGTGTGAAAAGGCCTGTGTGATTAAAACAGCTTCTAGAAGAAATGTGATGTCCATTTGATCGGCCCTGACACTGTCACGTGACTGCAGCAGGTCACTCCGCTTTTACTGTGTAGTAATTAATGTTCTTGTCAGAGCTGATCTGGACCAGAGCTATCCAACAATCGGCACTAAAAATTCTGACGCACTACAGAGCATCCTACGAGCATTATTATAATGGATTAAATGCATTTTCATATGTTAAGACATCCCTTATCTTACAATCTATATCTTATTAAAATGGTTTAAATGCTTTTTGATGCATTAAGATATCCGTTATCTTATTGTATCCCTATTTTTTGGTTAGGGAGCTGGCCCCATGATCGGAAGGTTGCTGGCTCAAGTCCTGGACCAGTAAATGTACCGCTGGGTTACACAGGTACTGAGTAACCCAGAGTAACCCATCCCCAAACACTGCTCCCCAGGTGCTGCACTTCAGCTGCGCACTGCTCATTCATGGATCATTAAATGCAGAGGTCACGTTTCATTGTGGTGCACTGTGTGCTGTGTTCACAATAACATATCACTCACTTAAATACATTTTTAAACATTTGGGCCCAATTTCCCAGTCGCGGATTAAGTCAAGTCCTAGACTAGCTTTGAGTTTGAATGGTAAATCTTCATTGATACTACAACTTAGTCCAAGAATGTGCTTAATCCATGAGCAAGAAACCAGCCGTTAGCGTTTAGTTGTGCAGCCCGACTATTGACACATGGCTTTGCATAAAAAGTATACAATCAGCTACTGAATTCATAAAACTGCATTAAACTGAATTGAATTGATATTAATAGGCCTTAAGCGGAACGTCCAACGTTCAAACGGGAAAACAAAGTTAAATATTTCCATTTTTCACTTTGGTAGGCATCTGGTGAATGACAGTGGTTTTCCTGGTCGGTCTGAGGGAATAAAATCAAACCAAAAAATACAGTTGAATAATTTTACAATAAAAGTTAATATATTTCTTCAGTTTATAATAGTTTTAGTGTCTGTGTTTTATTTATTTATTTATTTACTTATTTATTTTTAAATCATAATCATGTTGAGAATGTTAAAATATAGTAATCCTGTCTTTGATACTGGTGAAAAATGAGCGACATGTTCATCAAACCCAATGAAACAAATGCTCAATAACACCAGCCTCTGCCAGGCGGCGTTACGATTAGTTAGCGTTAGTGGGCTAACTTGATGAGGAAAACTTACTATATCGCTACACTAAACATACTTTTACGCTGAAAAAAAGAGTCTGCCAGCTAGGATTAGTTATGTTGTACCAAACAAGTTACCAGAGATATGTTTCATTCTATCAACCCACAGAAATCAGGTAACGTTAGCTGAGGTAACTTAGCTAGCTGATAACAACTTAACCTCATAGTTATCTAACAATTTTTAATACTTGGAAAAAAAAAGGGATAAAGATAACTAGATTTGCAAAAGCGCATGTCTCTTTACTGAGCTGGGGGGCGTTTCCCACAAGCATAGTTGCTAACGTATTGCTAACTATGCTAGCAACAATATGTTAGCGCCTAATGCACACTATGTTAGTTGCTAACGTTTGCGAATGCACTCCTGAACTGTATTTACCATAGACAGATTTTCTACCTTAAAACTGTAGCAAAAGCTAGAGAGACATAAAGTGGGAAGAAGAAGAAATAAAGGCACAAAAAAGGCAAAGAGGAAGAAATACAGGTGCAAACAGTGGGAAGAACAAAGGGCAAGACAGCATTGATTAGACGTCCTGAAAGATTTGATTCATTTTTATTTAATAGATTATTATTACCTTGAATAAGGAATTTCTGCTGACTATCTGTAGCTTTTATTCACACACTACCTGTAGCATAACCACACACCTACACAAATATACACACCTACACCGAGTTGCTAGTGTATTAAAGCGTGCACCCTGTAGGAATACGCTGCATTAGTGAGACAATCCCACAGCTCCCGAGTGTTTTTGCTCCTGTGGAACAGCAGGGACGACGCTTTCTCTCTGTTCCCCGGTTCAAGAGAAAACAACGTGATGCCTGTAAGTCGGCACTAAGACCGATTTATACGCCGGCGCCTTTCTTAGGAAGCGATGCTAAAGCTCTCTGCAAATCCCTCCCGTCTCAGCAAGAGCAGTCTGAGATAATGTGCCCCAACTACTAATCACATGGAGGGAAAGAAAGAGAAGAGGAAACGGGGGACGTATTAACCTCGGAGACCGTCTCCTCAGGGCGGGGAGCATCTAATATATCTGTAATTGCTTTATTAATAAAAAGCAAGTTGCTAAACGATGAAAAAATCCAGGAAGGGACGAATAAATGTGGAACTGGAATGTGGAATACCTCACTCTCATAATCATGGATGTAACGATATGTGATCGATTTAACGCTCAACGAACCCAAAGCATTGATCCAAAATGGGAACATTGATCAGATGTCATACATATCGTAATGTCACTTTACAGTATGTTGAACAGGAGGTTTATTCTCATTAAAAGTAAAGATTGTTTGCAGTGCTTGGGGAACGGTACCTTTCTCATTGGTACCTTTTCCGGTCCGAGACTTGAGAAAGCTGCCTTCCGATGATAAGGACGTAATTCCCAAACCGTTACACTACCAACTGCCCAACCAACTGTCAAATTATATTTTAGTTGTTTTTTGGGATTTGCGATGAAGGGAAGTCATGGTGTTAAATCAGCGTATGACACTGTCTCAAATTGATCCTTGGTTTCTGAATTGAATCAAATCAAAATTGTATTGAAGCAGAATTTTTCACATCCGTAGATGTCAAATTGTTGTCCCATGAATCAATATAACACTGTGTCAGGATGAAACTGGTGATTATTACACCCCTAATAATGAGTAGATATCAGGACACTAACCTTGGCAAAAATGTATCCCAAAAAAGAGGGAAAAACACAGCCTTACTCTGGCATGATTTTTGCACATTTCAAAGTAATCAAATTGGCTTTAACATGAATAAAAGTTGTGTATTTTGTCAGATCACTCTTTTCATTTTTAATAGATCTTCTGGGCTCGGTGATCATTGAATCATTGTATCAACGTAGATCGATGTATCATTACACCCCTAGAGGGAAAGTCACAAATTCATGCTCTGTGTGCATACGTAGGTTAGATTTTGGAACGGGGGTCCGAACGCTTCTTCCTAAAATAGAAGAAGAGAGGAGAAAAGGAAAGAATAAATAATTCAAGCTGAACACATTTCATAGCCAGGTGGAGGCATTAATCTGAAAGGCACCAGAGGCGCTCTCACAGCCTATATAAAGGATTATGAGTTACAAAATGTCGGACAGAGGTCCTCAATCTCTGTCAGCGCGCAGCGCCGCCGCCGAGTTAAAAATGGCACGGCGGGGGCCTAAAAACTGAATCACGATTAACATCAGAGAAAAGGGACGCGGAAGACCTAAAAAAAAAACTCGCGGATAGAGATTTCGTTTATTTTCCTCAGGACCATAAAAATCCATAGAGGAAGCAAAAAAGAACAGCTGGCAGCTTTCTTTTTTAAACGTCTACTAGTAAAATTTGAAGTAATTTCCAGTATCTTGTTATTCACATTAAGGGTCGACCGATTATCGACTGGGTTGATTATCAGAGGCCGATATTAGGCATTTTGCTGATTATCGGCATCAGTGTTTAATTTTGACCATCAATTATTTAAGTAATTACAAGTTGCGCTACTGTGGATCCACTGCCGTCTCTTCTCTCTGTGTCACTTCATTTAATGTCCCGCCCACAACAGTCTCTGATTGGCTATATGTCACAGGAGTAGTAGTCAATCAACGCTGAAGCCTTGTTGTCACTCACACCACGCTCTCACACAAGCGCAGCGTGAAGCTCTGAGAAGGAGAAGAGGAGAGAGGAGAGTTTCAGCTGAGCTTTGTGTTTGTAAAATTCAAAATTTTGACACATTTAAAAAAAAAAAACTTTGGCATATCGGTTCCAAATATCGGGTATCGGCCCCATTAATTAGCAATAATCGGTATCGATATCAGCTCTGAGAAATCAATATCGGGCATCCTCTAATTCACATTTCTCTTTTAAATAACTGATGAGCTATCAGCATTCATTTTTATTTAATGTGGACATTTTTGCCATTGCTGAGAGACAATTTCTCAAGGGAAGTTTTCAGAACTGTCATATTTTCGCCTTGCGCAGACTCTATATGTGACCCGATCTGCCGTAATGAGTCGGAAGTCGGCGTTCTATTTATTTAGATCCGGGCCGATTATGTTGACAACATCAAAAATATTGATTTTTCTTTTTTGGTCTTATTTGAAAGAAAAGGTCTTCAAAATTAATCTGGTCTCCAAAAAAGAAAAATCGATATTTTTGTGATGTTTGTCAACATAATCGGCCCGTATCTAAATAAATAGAACGCCGACTTCCGACTCATTACGGCAGATCGGGTCACGTATATCATCACATTATTGATTATCATCCTGTGCGCAATCAAGACGTATGCCGATGTAGGTGTGTGGTGTGGTGGGCCGGAGTGCAGATTAAGGCCAGCCTTCAGGAGTTGCTAATGAATTGTCCCGCCCTGCTGGAGGCGGAGCTGTGAGCACAAGGCCGCCCGGGATTTGTGACTGGGGTATGGATGTGTGTTCGTAGTGGAATGCATTATGCTGTATATACAATGGGCGTGTGTGTGTGTGTGTGTGTGTGGTCAGGGCCCGATGGCTAGAGCAGGTACAAAGGGCAGCGTTAAGCACTGATGAAGCTGATTAATGCCTGACACTTCCTCAGTGCAGATAAGATGCAGCGCAAGATAAATGTGGCATCAGCCAGGACCTATTGAACAGCTGTCAGATGCCACTGTACTGTCAGCAGTGGCAGAGAGTACACAAACACAAACACACACACACACACTTTTAGGGACATTCCACAGACACAACGAGAACTGTAGCTACACTAGATAAGCAGTTTTGAAGAAATTCCATGACTGCTGTGTGCTCAAAAGTTTAGACAGGGATGGGGGCCTGAATTTTGGGGCGCTGGTTCTACCTCCGAGCCCCTTGGCGGTGTCATGGGCATAATTCAGAGAAATACTGGTTAAGCGGGGTGCCCATTTGACAACCCACAGGTGCGATGACTGACAATAGGTAAAAAGTGTCTTAACTTTCTTAAGAAGACATGTAAGAATAAAAAAATTAGCGAATCAGGGCAAATAGTCTTCATTTTGTCATTATGGCAGTTTTTCTACCAGAGATAGGCTGTCTGGTCCCATAATCACGTGAAAACATGGTGCGCACACACACACACACAGTCTTGTATTACTATCTTTGTGAGGTCTTTCCATAGGCTCCCATAATGACTAGATGTATATAATTTTACACCTACACCTAATCCTAACCCTAACCTTAACCTCAGTAACCAAAAGCACATCTTTTACCTCTTTTAGTTTCTCAAATAAAACAAGCACATTTTCTATAAAGTCACTTTTCCTCATGGGGACCTCTCAAATGTCCTCACAAAGCCCAAAAAAACAGATAAAAGTGATTTTAGGGGCCAAAAAGGTCCCCACAATGCGATAAATGCATGAATGCCCACACACACACACACTGAGAAAGGGCCAAAAAAAAAACACATTAACTGAAATAAATAGCTTACACATGCCTAAAGAAGGTCACATTATTGCAGGGCTCGAAATAATCAGCAGCCAATGTAAGAATTCAATTTGTGAGCTTTCAAGCAATTTGTCGGCCGGCGTTCACGCAAACTCAAACTGATGATGTTTATAGTGGCATTAAACAGAAGAAAAACCTTCCATTACATTTGTGATGCGGACAGATACGCTCACATTAGTGAACCAACATTAGCCGCCTAATAGGAAGGGAGATGGATGAGTGCGCGGGAAATCAGAAAAATGATCCATTTTCACTTCTTCGGTAAAGCGCGGAGTGGAGGCGGGAGGAAGGAGGTGGGTTTAATTCCCACCGCACAGGCCAAAACGAACCGCAGCCGTCTCAGACACGTTAACGTCCCACAGACTGCGCACCCGCTCGGGCGTAAACGACTCTTACTTATTCATCTCTTAACTAATGGAGTGTCTCTGTGACGAGTGAAGGGAAGAAAGAAAAGTTCTCAAAGGGAATAAACATTTCCCTGCTACGGAAAGCACGTTACATTCACCAAAGAATAAACAGTCAACTTGTGACCCATTAGATCTTCTCATGATTATGTACCACGGCGAATTAGGGCCATTGCAGATTAAAAAGAAAAAATGAAGGGCGGTAAAATTCTGAGAATTCTCTGAGATTAAAGCGGAAAAAAATCACAAATTTGCAAAAGAGAAGTCCGAAATTCTCCGATGTCCAAGTTTTCTTCTCGTAAATACAATTTTTAACTGAATCTCTGAATTTTTGAGTTTTTTCCCAGAGGATTACACCCCCTACCTCAGTTGAATTTTTTAAACTGAAATGGGCCGTATACGCCATCGTAATTACGAGATCTTTTCTTATAATTACAAAAATATAATGTATTGATTACTAAAAATGGTATTTAATGTCTGATATAATGATATTGTATATTTAGATATCTGCCGATACAATACAAATCCAATAGTCTTTTTTAAACAGAAAACAGAAAATAATGCTTTAAAAAATTTAAATTAAATTAAAAAATTAAAAAGTGAGATTATTCTATTATGCTTAAAGAAATACTTGACTTAAATACTGTTTTCCAAACTAAAACGATGTAATAATTACACATCCATATGTATATTCTAAATTATTTATCATTAAAATAACAATTCATCCAGTTTAAATACAGGTCTGTAATTTGCTGACGGTCCCTAACCCTGTGGCGCTAAAACGATCAGGGGTGAGTTTGCCAAAAGCATAGTTGCTAGCATAGTGTACATTAGCAACAAACATAGTGTACATTAACAACTAACACAGTGTTGCCAATTTAGATTCGTCAATCAACCTATAGTGCATGTTTTTGGACTTTGGGAGAAAACCGGCGCACCCGGAGAAGAGCATGCAAACTTCACCTAGAAAGGCCAACCCAAAGATCGAACCCAGGACGTTCTCACTGTGAGGCGGCTGCACTAACCACTACACCACCGCGTCGTCCTACATCAACACATATTCATCATTCATTTTCCGAACCGCTCAATCCAAGCTGGGGTCGCGGGGGCAAGCGCCAACACACCGCAGGGGCACACACTCACACACACATTTACACCTTACGGGGCCAATTTAGACTCGCCAGTTAACCTGTCTTACGTGCCTTTGGACTGTGGGAGGAAACCGTGGGAGCACCCGGAGAAAACTCACGCGAACACGGGGAGAGCATGCAAACTCCACACAGAGGCTCTACGGCCGTCTCCGGGGTTCGAACCCAGGACCTTCTTGCTGTGAGGCGGCAGCGCTACCCACTGCACCACCGTCAACACATGTTTTACTCAAAATATGTTAATATATATTTTATAAGACCTTGTCTGTATTTCCTGTAATGAAACAAATGTGTTCATATGTGAAAAGCATGCCGTTAATCATCCAATCAGCAGCCAGCATGTGTCCCTATTCAAAGCAAATACCTTTAATGTCTCCTACATTTAGCTTGGAGCTTGCAATAAAATAATTAGATCATAATCACAAAAAGGCAAGCCATAAAACAGTAAAAAATGAAACAAAAGAACTATACTGCCAGAATAGTTAAAGTTCTAGAAGCTCTGCTGTAGAAGTCACACGTCAGCGAGGTTTAGCAAAAAGAACGAATAAAGGATCAGATATGCATAGCTCTATAATTAGATGGATGAATAATTTACTGAGCCCATTCAATATCACACACACACACAGAGTCTTGTATTACCATCTTTGTGAGGTCCTTCCATAGACTCCCATAATGACTAAAGTACATAATTTTACACCTACACCTAATCCTAACCCTAACCTCAACCTCAGTAACCAAAAGCACAACTTTTACCTTGTTTAGTTTCTCAAATAAAGTCATTTTTCCTCATGGGGACATCTCAAATGTCCCCACAAAGCCCAAAAACAGATAAAAGTGATTTTAGGGGACAAAAGGTCCCCACATTGCCATAAATACCCAGCCCACACACACAGACCAGACCAAAACCAGCCAGAATCAGCGAGAAAAGAGAGGAGCTTGCTGCATGTGTGTTTTATGGAGGCGTTGTCATTCGGGAAAGCTCTTCTGCTTTATTTAATCTTCACATTTCACAAACGATGTGCAAATCCAATCGGTGCGCCACAGCGGGCAGGTTATCGTTAACAGGGATCTGGATTGGAAAAGAAATGAGATTAATGGCCTGGAAGGAGCTAAAACTCCCCCCCAAAACAAACAGGCCATGCTTTATTTCCTTAGCAGTTAAAAAGAAGCTATGCTTGTAAAATTGTAAATTTGCTGGACGTGACTATGAATGAAAACCGACCCCCCCCAACCAATTTTTTTTCCACAGTATTTGTTTCCAAAACCAAAATGAAGATTGAATAATGAACCATTTTCCAGTTTCCCATTTTGAGCACAAATTAAAAAAGCACTCTCTTGAATAATGAGTCATTTTCCAATTTTCCATTTGTGCTAAAAGGAATTTGTAAGTTTGTTGGATGTGAGCTTTATGTATATATGTCGTCTGGGAAATTATCATTTATATAAATGTAATTTTGAACATATTGAATTAAACTCTGAATATATTATATACAGGGGAATATACAGGGGTCGCACCCAGGACCTATTCACTGTGAAGCACTGTGCCAACATGCCACCCCCATATATCCATATATAACTTAATCAATTTTTTAAATAAATTAATTCAAGGGCACAAAGGAAAACCGTAAAATGGCGTTTTGGAAAAGAATACTGGGGAAAAACATCTTATGTTTTTTTGCTCAAGTGCAAAAATAGGATATGGGAACATGATTTGTTATTCATTTTTCATTTACAATAAGACACATTTTAGGTTTTTGTGTTTAGTTTACTTCTTTTTTTATCATTTTGCATTCGAGCACAAAATGGGAAACCGGAAAATGTTATGGAAATAAATACTGGGAAAAAAATGCTTATTTGGGGTTTTTGCTTTTACCATTTAATCTAAGCACAAAATTGAAAATGGAAGATATGACTCAAAAAAAAAAAAAAAAAATTTGCTTTTGGACATGGATATTGGGAAAAAAATATGTTGCTGAGTTTTAGTTTTAATAGAACAAGAATCAATACACAGAATAATATATGGATTAACCAGCTCTAGACCAGCCACATACAACAGAGAAACTCAAGCAGCATGATCAGTGCCACCGCAGGGCTGGTGAGGTGGGCGAGGAGTTTAAAGCTTGTGATTAAGCAAGAGCCTTTCTTCTTGCCCCTGATAGGACCCCGGGGTGCATCATCATCACCATCATCGTCCCCCGCTGCTGGAGAGATCAATTCTGCCTGCTTAAACAACAACTGTTTTTTTTGGCCATGCCGGAGGCCTCCGCCTGTTTCGAAGAGGAATATAAATACAAATTAGCCATAAAATTGCAGCTACGGTGAGGGCCGGAGCATCGCAAAGCACCATCTGCGGAGTATAAATTAGCAGAGATTCAATTAAGGCGGCACATCCTTCGTTAGAAAGTGCTGAAGTCAACGCAACAGAAGGAAGGAAAGGATACTCAGAGGTGTGTTAGTTTTAGTCTGAAAGTAGGGAGAGGAAGGAACGACAGTAAAAAGCTAAAAAAAATGTTTCATCATGTTCTTAACAGAAAAAGTGCAAGGAGGTCACAGTAGCTATTTTTTCTACCAAAACAAATGAATGAACGACATAAGATCTTAAAGCTTACAATATCATATTTTTAGAGGTGGCTGAATCAGAACAAAATTATTAGTCATTAGTAATTATCAGTCACATATATATGCAGTGTTGGAAAGACCAGTCAGTCATCATCTGAACCGATTAATCCCAACCGGGGTCACAGGGGGAGCGGAGCCTATCTCGGAGACGATCACACTCCCATTCACACCTACGTGGCCAATTTAGAGTGTCTGGACTGAGGGAGGAAACCAGAGTCCCCAGAGGAAACACACACGAACACAGGGTCAGCATGCAAACTCCACACAGAAAGGCCCTCGGCCGACCCGGGGATCGAACCCAGGACCTTCTCGCTGTTAGGCAGCAGCGCTAACCACTGTGCCATCATGTCGCCCATGGTTACTTTTAAAATGTACTCAATGTGAGTAACACATTCTGAATAGATTACTTCCACATTGTCTTGCTTTTTTCCACTGTATAAATGTGGCACAATCACACCCTTCATATTCCGCCCTCTTTCGTTTTTCATTTGTTTCCCAATCGAAAGTTGAATGATCAAAATATACATGGAGCATGTACTGAACATTCATTGGATTCCTAACTTTGAAACAAAAATGGATTCCAAGACCTGATTTGGGATTTTAATTCTAGAACAAAAATCAAACAATCCAAAACTTTTACGGCACACTCAAATAGAAGAAGGGGGTGCGTATAAGTAGGGCTTAGTTTTAACATCAAACTTTCCAAACATTTAACAGCAATGGACTCATGCAATCATACATTTATTACGGTCCTCGATGTAACTTGTGAAAAGTTGCGTGAAAATAGTCTGATTTTTACTTTTTTGGATGAATGGATATTGTATTTACTTGTCTGTTTGAGGAGATATGTTTAATACAAATAAAGGAGAAAAATGATCCCAAATTCGATACTGGTGATAAAACGCACTGTAATTGCATTGCATTTCCCCTTTTCCCTGCCTTTCTTTTCCTTTTCTGATTTTTGTTTTGAACCCGAGCTACACGGACCTTTCTCCTTATTCGGGCTGGATTTTAGATTTCAGACGCGGGGAAAGAAACAGCTCACAGCCAAAGGCAGCCTGGGCTGGAGCGGCGTGAAGGCAGGAGCGTTATGATAACGAGTGTCGGGAGAATGGCACATTAGGCCCCCGAAAGCAGAACGTGGAACTGCTGTGAGGCGTGTGGCGCTTGGCTTTTTTTTTATTTTGACAGCCCTTAGTTCCTCGTCATGATGTAGTGTGTGTATATATATATATATATATATATATATATATATATATATATATATATATATATACATATGTACCTATATACAGATAGATAGATAGATAGATAGATAGATAGATAGATAGATAGATGTACTTAGTAAAACAACACATTATTGCAATAAACATTTAAAAGCTAATGCATGAAAGCCAGTGATCTGGCTGGCCTTGCTTGGAAATAGTGTTGCGGAGTAGATTCTTTAACCAAAAATTGGTTAATTATTAAAAAATAAAATGTGCAAAAATACCAATATAACGTTCACTTCTGCAATAAGCGAAGCGGTGACATCAATACATTAATGCTTTCCTCTGTATTGTGTTCATGTGACTGTCTCAGATTCAGTATCCAACTACGTCAGTGCATCTTCCTTTAGAAAACACATCCCAGCGTTATGATTGAGCATATTTACAGTACAAACTTTATCTGTGAACTATGAGGGAAAAAACAAGCATCGGGTAAAAATGTTCAATTAGTCGTGATACTGATTGAAGGTCATATCGCCCAGTCCTTCATGATAATTCAAATGATGCATTAAAAATATTCTTCATATCTTGGCTCTCTATATCTTGGCCAGGCCTAGTCTACACTTTGGAGATATAATATAACGTTTTTTTAAATGCAAAAGAATGTTCATGCACAACGCGCAGGGTGAAGCGTTCTCCTCCTGGAAAGCTGCATTCAGATAGCAAGACTTGCAACCCTGAAAATAGCATCTCTCTCTCTCGCTCCTCTCTCTCCGTTCTGGTTTCGCTTTAACATTTTCCTCCTTTGAAAAAAACAAGCGCTGGCAAGCGGCACCAAAACCTTCCCAAGCCCGAAAGCGATAAAAACGAGACGCTGTTAGAGCTGAAAAGAAGCGTCTATTTTGCAAAAAACCTTCTTTAGATTGGTTTGGCAGAGGCAGGCGTCTAATCTTCTGTCAGAAACGTGGTATATGTTTCTTTCGCATATGCAGTGTATAGATATGTGCACACACACAAACACACACACAGACACACACATACATTTATAAGCGGTGCACAATTCAGAAAATCTCATGATTCAATTAGATTCAATTCTTGGGCTCATGATTCAATTCAAAATTGATTCATGATTCATAAGCGATTCATGATTCAATACATGTATGAATTGTTGTTTTAGATTGCTGCTTTGAGTTACTTTACACATTTGGCTGTGGAAGCTCAAGAAAAAAAATTAACACACAATCAAATGTAGTTTAGGGTTAAGGTTATGAATCGATTTCGAATCGACAGAGAGAGAATAGTGATTTTTATTTGTTGCACACCTAAACCGCGAAACCAGTCGCTAGTTATGAGTTTCAGCGGCGTTTATGTTCAACGTGGTAAAATTTTCCGATTTTTGTTTTAGTGTTTGAAACTGTGGAAGGTCTATACTGTAGTGTCGTGAATAAATTTGGCTAAACACCCTTTCATCCTAAAAATGTAAGCTTTCTGGTGAGAATTCGAATTTCAGCAGAATGTTAAAAGTTTCTGTTTGTGTCTACTTCAATATTCTGATAATCCACTGGTTGACTAAGCGTGAAGATATTTTCTCCCGGAATCCATCTTCGTCTCGGTTCAGTTAACTACTTGCTTGGTAGGCTATCCGTGTGGCTGTGTGAATGTAGCGTGAGCTACCGTAAATACCAAGCGTGTATGACACCAGCGTCTGTAGTGCTACGTCGATAGTCAACTATCGTTTTGAAACTTGATTTATGCCTTTCATGAAAACATAATATCAATATAACTGTATATATATATATATATATATATATATATATATATATATATATATATATATATATATATATATATATATATATATATATATATATATATATATATATATATATAATTAGGCGATAAAAGCGATCTCAATATTTTATCGAGAAAAATGTATTGACTAGTGATGGGCTATCTGAAGCCAGGCTCCAGGCGTGTGTATCGAGTATAAAGCGTGGCAAGCAAGCCCGCTTTGAGAAGCGTGTATCTTTTGGCGAAAACCATGTGACCCGATAACAAAATACCGGTTCGTTGCGTCAGCGTTCATCCCAAATTAATAAACGCAGTTGCATAATTTAGTAGTTTTTGTAGTGGAGCTAATACAATACCACTGCGCCAATTATACAAACTGCAAATGGAATAAAATATAAGTTGCCGCATAAAAAATAAACAAAAGAAATTCTGTCCGATACTACGCTCACACTCTCAACAAAAACATCCTGAAAGCGCCCGTGAGATTCACCCCCATTTATACAGCAAGCGACGCACTTGGGATGAAACGGCGTAACAGCCGAGGCTTCGTTTGTTGCTCGGTCTATGGTTTCTCTTAAATGATACGCCTCGAAGCGGGAAGCCGTCTGCAACCCCTCATACTTGTCTGGCCGGGCTTCATGCCTTGCCCATCGTGATGACGATGCGCGATGATGGCGTAAGCTATAAAGTCGATCCCTTGTTTGTCCACTATGCGACAAGCGTAGCCAGAGATAGACAGTATCTTTGGTCAATCCGTAGCAGCATAAGCGCCAGCACAACCTTCTCGCAGCCAACATGCAGATTTGCCCATAGCACGAAGAAACCGCGTGGTAAACATTAGCGAAGAGGTCGCGTGCCGAGATACACTTCACGTTCAGAGCGCTTGACGCGTCCGCTGGGCATGTCATATATTGACAAGAGTTGCAGTACCAGCAATGGTGGGGCAGCTGTATGTTAAAGTTTATACGTGGCGTCAACGCCGTTGTTTACCATCAACAAGCTGAGCAGTTCGCGGTCTTTCTTTCTGCCCCAGAAACATCCGAATGCAAATAATTTTTTCTACTTTCCTCATTTCACAGCAAAATGTTTTCTCGCACTGCCACGTTCTACTTCTTCCTATTCTTCTGTCACTTAACGGCGGACTGGACACTGCGTTGGAGTCCTCAAGATTAACAAAAAGTATGCGCGCGAGTAAAGTCAGTACATTGCTTGCGTAGCAACAGCGTCCACAAGCGCACCGTCCGCGTGGCGTTAAGTGTATCGCGGCTCTAAGAAAAGATGTTGGGCAACCAGGACTCTGCGGTGAGTGAAGAAGGCGATGAAAATGCAGGGTTTCTCTCCAGCGCTTTATAGTTATGGCGGCGGCGACAACAAATGTCCGCCTTAACTACATCCGCCCTGGGAAAAAAAATAAAAATCTGAATGTGAAAGTACCCGATAAGGCTTTTCGTAACTTAGCAACAAAAAGCACCAAGAAAGCGCTCTGGAAGTGAAGTGTTGACGGCTCTCTTTTGCCGGATTCTTGACAGCGACTATTTTTTTTTAAGTAAAATCCTATGACTGCTGAGCCTGCAGCGAAAAAAAAAAAAAAAAAAATTTTTTGGCGCCAGTGCTCAAAAGCTTACTAAGTAGAAATTTGTTGAAAAATTATTTGTTTAATGTTGTTTGATTATTTTAACTTGTTCGTCCCAGTCTGTATAAGAATCCAAAAACCCCCACAATATGACAATATATTGTATTAATTATCGAAATCGATCAATATACAAAATATAATGATAATCGTTTTTGTTCATATAAGCCCAACTCTGTATATATATATATATATATATATATATATATATATATATATATATATATATATATATATATATATATATATATATATATATATATATATATATATTTTTATATATCTATATATATATATACATCTCTATATATATAGAGAGAGAGAGAGCTGCAAGATATATTAGATAGATATACACTGCTCATTTAAATTGTGTTCATTGGGCCAGCTGGGGCGTAGACAGCACGGTGAGAATTTACCTCACGTGAAAATAATCCATGCGGCTGCTGCTATCTGACCATCCATACAGCCATACATGTCCAACACAACACTCACAGTGGAGCTTCTTCTCTCGTTTTCTACACTAAACGCAAAAACATGGCCCGGATCAGGAAGCAGCTAACCCAGTTGATTCTACCTGGTGGGTGGAGCTTCTCAGATAGGAAGATTGGAGTTATTCGTGTCTAGCTGTGATGTAGAAGTAGGGGAGAAATCTAAGCGTCTCGTTTACGCACGCGATTTCTGACATTCGTTAATTAATACAATTGAGCATTTTTAATCAAACTTGTGCAGGGTGTGTAGAGGCAGTACAGATTTAAATGGATGTCCAAAGAACAGAAAAAGTGATTTTTTTCATAATAAGGGACATTTAAGTGACGTGATTGTGTTAAAGCTGCATATGATGTTGTCTCGTATGGCTCACTAGCTCCTGAATTGAATCAAACAGAAATCTTATTGTAGCAAACTTTGATGTCGTCAAACAACCGTCGTTGTCCATTGAATTCTGTGTAATGTCGTCAAGTGAAAGTTACACTTGTGATTGCGTTAGGTGGATCCTGGGAACTTTAGCGAAGCTGAGATCAACAGAATGCAAGATAACGGCGTGAGGCCCTCGGCTATTTCGTCGCCACAGCTGCAGAAATGTTGATTTATGGTGTGTATTTAATTGTGGTTATGAAATCTTTTCAGTAGCCTTCCTGTGTGTGTGTGTGATCGACGGCGGCGGCATCAGGCAGGAAATCAGAAGAGATGGATCGGGCTTGTCGTCTGGTTAATTACACCAGCGTCCTGCGTCCGTCCCGGGCCTCTGCATCTCGTCTCGCTGTCTGTCCCGATTTAAAGACCGGTCTGCTTTACTGCCCTCTCCCACCCACCTCACCCTACCCCTGCACACACCTCCGCCGCGCCACAAGCCAGTAGATACAATTACCCATTCCGATCGGGTTTCGCTGCACTGGAATAATCCTCCCCATTATTGCTATGAATATTTCATGAGTCATTTTGACACAAGAGAAGAGTCACTGAGGCCTTATATTAATGTGCCGATGTTTATTCGCTGTTCGCTCTCGTTCCCCGGCTGCTGTGACTTTGTCCAACCTGCGTGGAGGCTGAGCTGGTCACTGAAAGCAGGCGGGAAGCTCACGCTTCGGGCCTGGCGTACGCAAAAACATTTCCTCTGAGGCCTCGAGTTAAAAACAACTAAAATGGATCAAAATGGGGTTTATTAAGTAGCAACAATCAATTGTAATGCTCTTATTGTACACTGCATTAGTGGGCAGTGCTGAAGCGTAAAATTAAAAATTAAAGTAAATGCTGTTAAGCTAAGAATTAAGCTAAATATTCTTAAACAAAAAATTGTTTAATATAATTAGTCATAATCACGATGTGTTGATTTGAGGTCATATAATGACCCTAGGCTGTGTCATTATTAAAAGCTGGGTTATGTTTACTATTTTTATTTGCTTTGTGGCGCCCACACAAAACAGGTTTAATATGAAGTTGTGCTTAGGGCTGGGCGATACAACTATAAATCAGTATCCTAATCCTTGAATATTTCACACTGATTATGACTGATAAACAATTATTTCATTTCTCTTCTTTTTTTGTTTGTTTCTTTGTTTTTGGCCTTCGTAGTTCTCCGACAAAGTGTCAGCCGCCGTTATCCTCCTTCTGATGCGCTGTGCGTAGGCAGTGCTATAATTTAGTATTTCATTCGTTTTACATAAATTATATCAAATTATATATTATTATATACTGTTGAATTGCATAAGTGGGTTTTAAGAAATTCTTAATGACGCTTGGTAAATAAAACCCATTGAAATAATCAGTAATAATCTGCATCTTTACTATTGTCACAACTGCTTCATGCCCACACAAAAAATGGTTTCGGCTGGAAGAATCCTTCCTTTAACTACCGCGTGGGCCTTCCCACCTTCTCTTTTGCTAAGCAACTGCACGTCTGCCCCTGTTGGGAATGTTAATTTGATCAATTAGGTTTAGAACATGAATCCAGATCTTAAAGTGTAGAGGAAAATGCATATTAAATATTACTTGATTTTTTTGGGACACTTGTCACTTTCAGGGAAGCAGTCGGTCAGAAACACACACACACACAGATGAACCTAGCGACTACACATAAAATTACTTAAAGAACTCAGGAAAGTCACAATTTCCCCACACCTGAGAGCTGCCATTTTGCGGAAAGTGTTTTCATCTGGATTCAGGCGTTCGACTGAAAGGTGACAACACGTCTAAAAGAAAAATGTGTGTGTGAACTGCTGGAGAGGTTCTCAACCTCCTAATTGGCTGTTGCTCGGCCGAAAGTGTCTACTCGAGTCAGACCAAAAAACCTGCGTAAGCACCCAGATGTGGAGTGAGAAACAAATGGGAGATCGTCTCAATCACAACATAAAAGCTTGGCGATATGACCTCAAATCAATACTATGATTAATTTCACATTTGCTACGATTATGATTAATGGACAATTATTTTGTGTTTTGTTTGTTGTTTACTCTCATAGTTCACTGTCAAGGTTTGTGCTGTAAATAGTAACTAGTGAAGTTATGTGACTTATTTTTATTATCTTACATATATCATTGTTTTTGTCTATTTTAAAACAAACTAATCAGATAATGGAGGTGGGAGTTGAGCAATTAATGAATAAAATAATAATTAAAACAATAGTTGATTACATTACTTTTATTTATTCATTTATATTTTTAAGGGGAGTGATTTTGTTTTTGCTCTAGATTGTTCATGGACAAGTTTTGTACTTTATAAAAATATGATTAGCTATTAAAAGCTGGGATATATTTTCTCCATGAAAGAGAGTGCATGTCTTTGTGTTTTTGAAATTGTGAAGATGTTTTTATGGAAAGCTGGACATAGTGCAGTCAGTTAAAATATTAACACAATTCTTTAAAAAGAATTGGCTGTAAAATGATTTCTGAACTCCACTGGGAGTCAGTCTGTGCCCATTAATATTTTATTTTATTAACTATCCAGCCCAGCAGACATAGGAACATGGGCAGTGCCCAACCTCTGTGTTACCAGGACAATTCGACTATTTTGAGGTCTCTACATTAAAGAGACTAGGGATCCATAATCTCTGTAAACACCAACCAACTTAACATTTTTAATTTCTGTTCATCCTAAAAGTAGGCCATTACTGCTTATACTCCCAAGTTGAACTGTAAATTTAATAAAAACTTGTTAACACTCTGAATACATGTAATATCAAATTTGGAATGATACTGGATTACAAACAGCTTACATGCAAAATAAAAAAAAAGTTTCTCTTCGCAATTTTTTAATAGTGAAAGTGGGCGTCGTGCAATGAATAAATCAGCCTTTCACAGAGCCACAGGCAAAACTCATTATCGTAAGCTACGAATCCATTGTGTTCCGTCATGTATGTTAATGTCATATTTGTACATTGTGACTCAGAATCCAGAACTGATTTGGCACCTCATACCGTCTTAGAAAAATGGGTCTCATTCACCAAAATTTTCTTTTTTTTCTTTGTGTTCATGAGGAAGTTAAGACATTGATATTATATTATATTATATTATATTATATTATATTATATTCTCAGCTATATTATATTATATTATATTATATATATTATATTATATTATAAACTGTAGAATTGCATAAGTGGGTTTTAAGAAAACCCAAGGAAACAATCTGCATCTTTACTATTGTCACAAATCACAGCAGTAATTACCTCTACAAAGAACATAAAGAATGTTATTGCAATTTTAAAAAGAGATAATGCAAAAAGGAAGATAACTTAAAATGAAGTAGACAGTTTTTCCACCAGTTTATCATCTAGTACTGTTCAATTTCTATATTATATGGGGAAAATGAAGCAGGATTATTTTCTAACTACAGCCAGTAGAGTCTGAGAATAATGCAGTCGATCATGTTATGACTTTCTGTGATTTTTGCTACAACACTGCCACCTGGAGTTGCCTGGAATCAGGCATACACAGATTCCTTTAGTAGGAACAGACCTTTCATCTACACTTACTTTAACTTCTTATCAATAAACTCAACCTTATAGTGGCACATTTTAATAGAACAATCACCTCTACAAAGAACATAAAGAATTTTATTGCAATTTTAAAAAGAGATAATGCAAAAAGGAGGATAATTGCAGATAGAAAAGGGATATTCCAAAAGGGAGGATCATAGAAAATGAAGTAGTTTTGATTTTTTTGAGGAAGACAGTACAGACAGTAGACAGTATTGAAGTAGGCAGTCGGTGGCATAACAGTAGGGTGATCAGAAGGTCTCAGATTCGAATCCAGAGCTGGTAAAGTTACCACTGAGGTACTCATGAGCAAGGTACCGTCCCCAAGCACTGCTCTCTGGGTGTGTGTTAACTGCCCACTGCTCCTTCACGGATGGATTAAATGCACTATGTGCTGTGGTGTGTTCACAATGACAAACAATCACTTACTTTCACTATTGATCCTATTCACAGACTCTAACCTGTCTGTTATGTATAGTCAGTACAATTAAAAAATAGAAATAAAAACAAAAACTCTCATCAACTTCACACACATCAGGAAAATACTGTTTAAAAGACTTGAGTGTAGCTAAATAAACATTCCCCATAAGATTAGTAATAAACATAATACTTTTCATTTGAATTCAAGTCTCCATTTGGTGTTGACTGGCAATAAAAATAAATGATAAATGATAAGAGTTGCTCTTACCAACAGCCTTACAAAAATGCCAGGCTTCTGGCAAACAGTTGCCGTTAACCTTTGGCAACGTTGTCGCAAATTTGCAGCATATTTTCACATGGAAATGAGATCTGTGGTGGACTTCTAGCAAACGTCGTGGGGAAACTTGTCATTGTTGCCAGAACATTGCCGCAAATCCGCCACTAGTGACTGACAATGGCAAACTTGCGGCAACATTTTCAGACAAATTCCACGCTTTACTCAAATTAACCACAAGTTTGCCGCACACCTTTTGTTTTTGTAAGGACAAGAATTTTATTTTTTAATGAGCACATCTTCTGACGTAGAAATGTATTAACCTGATTAATTAAAGAACATAAAAACTCTAAACACAGAATTATCACGTAAAACGTCTTCAAGAAAATGCGAGAAATGCGCCACCTCGTGTCCAAACACCAGAACGCGTTTTTAAATCGCTTCTTTTATCAAATTTCTGCTCGATGAAAGCCTGGTTCATAAAATAAAATGACTTACCCTAGACTCCAATCCAAACGAGTTCAAACACCAACTTTGTGAGAGTTTACATTCGGAGATAATCTCGTTTTCCACAATCGTCCGACCGAGGTTTGCAAACAATCGGGTCGTCAGGCTTGCGTCTTGTGACCTATACGTCTCAAGGCCTTGAATTATGATCCGTTTGCTCACCACGCTGCCTGTCATTATGACCAAGAAATATATATTTTTTATTATTTAATTTCACCATAAAGTAACAAAACAAGAGAAAATGAAGTACGACCTCACATTTCCAGTTTATTAAATGTACGGTCTCCTGACAGTATGTAAACTGAATTTCTGCTTACATTACATTATATTTTAAATGCTACAATCTTGGTCAGACTAGATATGCACTGGTGAATAAATAAATTTAACATTACAGGTTCTGTATTATTTAAGAGATTATCTGTATATAACAATCTTAAATCTTTACCAAAAGTAAGTATTTATTGCTATTGCAGTACGTCTCATTTTACTATTGGCCATTACTGTGAATGAGCTTCTATAAGGAACGTACTGTGATTACACACAAGGCAGATCTATTCATATTTTGTTGATTTATAATAATAACAAGTAAATCGAGGAGGAAATAAAACATAAAAGTGACTAATAAAATATTAATGAAAATCTGTAATGTTACAGAAGAAATCCAGTTAGAAAACTGCCAAAATATTTTTCATGGACTACAATTTACACTTTAGTTACAGTGCGACTCACCGAGAATCTGGGAGGTAATTGTGATAAAGGTTGTGTAGTGTAGACCAGCTTTCAAACCACATTTTCAGGTGTAAGAAACAAGTGCCCATTGGAATGGAACATACCCTATTTGTTGATTTTAAATTGTTTTTTGACTTGCAGATTAATTCATCATAAATCTAAACTCATATTAACTAACAGTTAAGCACTACATTATTCAACAGATTTACTGTATGACTTCCTAAGTAGTGCACCATTGACTATTCACTTCCTCCCCTGTGTAGTGCACAGTATGAAAAGTCATACGGATAAATTTAGAGTTTAAATAAACATTCGAATGTCTCCTGTAAATGTTTTTTGCAACATTACATTTTTGCAATATTAACAGTAATGTACTACTTCATGGGTTAAAGGTATTTGATTGTTTTTGTAAAATAAGCATATTGCTCAATTAAGCATGACTACTTCCACAACTTTCATTATTATTTTTAGTTATGTTTCATTTTATGTAACCTATTTGTTATGCCCATAAAAGTTATTATTGAACTCTGTGAGGCAGTTTATACATAACTCAGATGTCCTGTCTGCTACCTGATACCTGTCCATTATGTGTTTCCCAGCATGCACTCAGCTAATAAAATATTAAAGTTGCCAAGGCGACCAAAATGCAAAGTTCAGGTGACTCATGGCCTCTTGCACCTTGTATCCTGCAGTGTAATTAAAGCAGCAGCTTCCTTGTTCCTGTAGCACAGAAGCACCAGCTCTTTTCCTCACATGGTGGCTGTAAGTAAGAGAGGCAGACTGAATCAGCATCCCAGGAAGGACCTTGCAAAGCAAAAAGAAAGATGGTGCGACACTTGTCTTTGAAAGACCTCGGACTGACACAAGAGCAGATCACAGAGGAAGCTGAACATGGTAACGTATATTTGGTTTGACTAAATGTAACAAGCGTTAAAGGCAAAAATCTGTTATATAACAGAAGAAATCCAGTTTATTTTCCACAATTCTACAATGTGGTCTCAATTCAGAAACCAGGTCTTTTTTTTGCTTTATCGGACTCTGAGGGTTATCATTAACTCTAAAATTAAATTATTGACACACTGAGCATGATTGACAGCACAATATTACTAATATTTTTAAAGAACAAAATGTTGGAATGATATTTGGAATTGTATCTAGTGAAGACATGTTTAAATTGATAAATTATTGATAGGATAAAGTGTTTACAGACTAACATCTAAGAGAAAAATGGGCCTCGTTCACCAACAGTTCTTATAAAGGAAATGTGCTTTTAAAACCCACTTGAGCAGTTTTCAACAACATTCAAGACATTCACTGTTGAATTCAATGTTTTCTTATTTGAGATTTGCTATTAAAGAAAAACAGAATCTATGAACGCTAAAGAGCACTCTTTCTTGCAAAGCCTGTTTGCGTAAAACAATTGGGCTTCCTTCAGTTCTGTAGTTGTATAATATAATCCTATTTCAATGTAAATACTCATCATTATGAGAACAAACACTCGAGCAATTAAATACACATCATGAATCTGATGAAGACTTTTCTTGAGAACATAATTAAGAAAAAAAATTCTTGCACAGATATTGGTGAACAAGGCCCTCTGGATTTATCATTATAAGAACCAACAATTAGCATTTTAAGAACATGTCATGAATGTAGACCGATAAAAAAGATGATATTGGGGAATGAGCTCCAGTGTTGTTTTTTTATCTCACATGATTTCTGTGTGTAATCTCAATAAGGATTAAAGATGATTATTAATGTCATCTTGTTTTTCCAGAAACGGAGGAATTGGTCTCTGAGCTTGTTAAACTCCCAGCGAGTGGACAAACAGAGGCAATCCGAGCTCTACCCATGAGTTTAGGCGAGCGGAGAAGCATCAGGTTAGTTATGATTTTTTCTCACAATCTTATGATATAATGTGGATGTGGTGTGAAAGCTGTATTTACAGAGTCTTCCTTTTTCAGGAACAGAGTGATCTCGCTCATGCTCTCAAAGAAGAGCCGCCTCACACGCTTGTTCAACTGCTATCAGCAAGTCTCTCGGGTAAGGAGGAACCCCAATCGACTTGTGGGGTGGGACAGTCTGAAAGCTTCAACAATGAAAAAATCCGGCCTACAGAAGTATTCAAATGTGATATTAAAAATGTATGACTGTTGTGGTGCACCATAAAAATATAGTAGACATTTCCCAAAGCTTACACGTAAAGTATGTTATTATTGCAGCATGATATCAAAATGAACATTGGTGAAGAGCACTATCACACAGACTTTATTGCGTGCATGTCTACGCAAAACGTTAGGTCATCCCTTCTGGATTTCACGATGTTGCAATTGCAAATATTAACGCAACTTCAGCTACTCCCTGGGAATTTTGACCAATTACCGCAACTTTTCTGCCATTTTTGACCAGTCATTGTCGTTTCCTGCCAATCCCGTTGAATTGTAGAAACCCAATAAGTTGTAATGTTTTGCACAAAGTTTCAATGCAATAAAATGAGTTCTCTTCAGTATCGTAAATTCTGTGGTTACAAGAATCTCAAATAAGAAAACTTTGGCTATTGTTGGAATCTTCGTAAAAACTAAGTTTTAAGAACTAATTTTTTCTTATAATCAGTTGATGAATGAGGCCCATAGGCTAAAGAGTTAATAATTGTTTCAACCTAAACATTGGCTCAAGGAAAAAGATGAAACGTCTTTTCCGTCGCATTCTACCGAGTGGTTTTTGTCAGTTTTTCCGCAGGTTCAGGGCCGGTTTGGCCTCAGTCAGGCAGAGTTTGGGATTTTGGCAGGAGACGATGAAGGATATCGGGGGAAGATTCGGCACTTCCGTCCTCTCCTATTTCCGCTTCCTGAAGTGGCTACTCATGTTCAACATCTTCTCGCTACTCATCAATTTCTGCTTCATCACTATTCCCCAAATTATACACGGCACAAATGTCACCCACACTAAAGAGTTCAAAGGGCTGGAGCTGCTCACCGGAGTGGTGAGTTTTAATTCTGTGTTCACTTTCTCTAAAGTGAAAGTCAGCACTTTTAACTCACTTGACCACATTAGACAAAAGGCAAGTATATGTGTTTTACAGCAATCTAAAAATAGTAAAAAAAAATAAAAAAAGAAACGAGACTTCCTTTTTGGCCTAAAACCCTTTCCAAACCTTTCCACCCTTGACCAGTATGGTTCATCTATGTCAACAGGGTTATTTCAACCAGACAGTGTTTTTCTACGGTGGCTATGACGGTGAAATCATCACTAGCCATCCGCCCTACAACCTGCAGCTTGCGTACCTGTTCACTATGTCAGCTTACATGGTGGTTTGTGGACTAACCCTCATTTATAGGTAACTGTATAATATACAGCGCTGCGCAATAGTTGTCCCTTGTTTCTTCATATGTTGTATTTTTGTTAATGTAGTCTTGAGGAATAAGTTATTTTCAGGTTGTGTAGATGACCAGTTTAAGCAGAATGGGCCTCGTTCACCAGTCTATCATTTAAGCTTTTTATAAATTTGCTCTTAAGAAAGTTAAGACATTTAAACTGTATAATACTGTACAACTGTAGCACAAACAGGCATGCAATAAAAGTTGGTAGGGAGGTGACGCCGCGATCGTAAGATGGCCAATTCAAGTCTCGGACCGGTAAAGGACCAATGAGGTACTCATGAGCAAGGTACCGTCCCCAAACACTGCTCCCCAGGCACTGGCAAAAAGCTGCCCACTGGTCCTACACGGGTGGACCAAATGCAGAAGTCACATTTTGTTGTAGTGCACTGTGTGCTGAGCTGTGGTGTGTTCACAGTGACAATCACTTACTCACTTAAAATTTAGATAAGAGTGCTCTTCAACAGTTGCAGATTCCATTCTTACTGAGGACTTAAATACTTAAATATAACATTGGTAAATACCAGAATCTTGGTAAAATTGTTTGTTTAAGAACAAATTTCTTCTTAAGAACAGTTGGGGAATGAGGCCCAATGATTTTTTCGTAGTCAAGCCAAACCACATATTTAATTTAATCGATATGCCAAAGATAAGACAGTTTGACAGGCATAAAATAGCACTTTTCCACCAACAAAATTATTCTCAAAGAGGTGCTGGCTGAAAAATTGCCATATCTCAGCACAGAGCATGCCAAGAAAAATCTGAGCAAATCTGCCGGTGTCACTGAAAGATTTGAGGAAACTTGACAAGTGGAGGACAGAAGAGGAAGTCTGAGACCCCAAAATATCTTTAGATGAATAAAATTGAAACGAAATGAAAACTGACAAGAATTTTGCACAGTACTGCATGTATTATACACATTCTCGCTTTTGTCAAATACTGTGTTTAATTAGACAGGTTTTTTTTTCCTTGGTTCTATCCTCAGCATGGCCAAGTCCTTCCGGAGGAACTTCATGACGGGTTCCGGTCCATCTTATGGCAGCGCCTGGCGTCTCCTGTGCAGCTGGGATTTCAGTGTTGTTAATGTGAAAGTCATCCAGAAATACCAGGTCAACCTCAGCATCCAGCTAAAGGTGCTTCTTCTGCGCACGTGTTGCTCTGTCCTCAGGTGGAATGATACCTCATATCACGATTCTGGGTGATGATGATAACATTTATGTAGCACCTTTCATATATAAAAGTAGCAAAATCTGGAAAATGATAAGCAACTAGAATTAGAGAATCAGTAAGTACTAGATAATAAAAAAGAACAAATTAGAAAAGTAAAAAAAGGAAAAATAAGCATAAATAAATAAATAAATAAATAAATAAATAGAAAAGATATTTAACAATAAAGTGACCATGAATTAAAATAAATTTAAAAGAGGAGAAATAGAGATATAATAAACTAAACGCCAGGGTCAAGAAATGAGGTTATTTTTTACCTGAAACCAATTCAGCTTCTCAAATTGCTGCTGTGTTTCATATTTTAGGCACAAAATAATTTATTAACTTTTGGTATGTGGAGCATCTTAGAGTTGGACAATCTAAGAGCTCTGGGAGAGTGTAGACAGATAAAAGATTAGTAACGTAAGAAGGTGCTAATCTATCAAATGTGGCGTATCATTCTGATTTCTTTACTTAAACTGTGTTGTAGCTGCTGCATTCTGAACAACTTAGTAATAGTGTTGCTTTGTAAGAGAAGTACAAAAATAAAGAAGACTTTTCAGCATCTTTCACTGTTCAAAAAGATCTGACTTTAGCAATGCTCCTCAAGTGGAAAAAAAACATTGTTTTGGTCACATTGCACAAACAATTTTGCCCGGTTTAATTACGGTCTACCTGCAGGAGTCCCTGTCGGAGCGGCTGCAGGCGAAAACCTCCATGCCTCAGTCCGTCATGCTCAAGCAACTCTCCTTTCAATTCTTGGCCTGGTTCCTGTCACTGGGTCTCGCTGCGGCTTCCTGTGCCAGTCTCTACTTCGTGCAGAGGCGCCATGTCAGGCCGGTGAGTCTCCTACGAGGGGTGTAACAATACATCAATCTATATCAATACACTGAGCAAGTACATGAGAAAGTATCAGGTGCTCACAGGAAAATTTTGGTGAGTACAGTGGTGAAACTTGTGAGGTATATTTTACTGATTAAGACTCAGCTTTAATGAGAAATCCACACCTTTCAGCCCAGCCTCAAGTTGTTCCATAAACACTCTTGCTTTAACAAAAAAAATGCTGTATTGCATTTTGTCATCTAAGCATAACAAAGTTATCTAACTTAACGCAAGAACCAGTCATTTGTTCCCATTTCTTAAATCCATTCTTCTCAGTATGCCAAAGACAAGACAGTTTGACAGCTGTAAAATAGTATTTTTCCACAACCAAGGTGATTCCCGAAGAGCTGTTATTTCCGAAAACATATCTCAGCACTATGTACAGTCCTTGAAAATGTTGAGGAGCCTAGACGAAATATAAGGACAAAAGATTAAGTGGTTGTGGGATGAAGGCTGACTCAAGACTTCTGCTTTTGTGAATTGGAAATATCAAATTTGGCTGATATGTCTTTCTGCTAATTGCAAACAAACACATTTTCTCTTAAGAGCATTTGATGAATGAGGGCCCCTGTTAGCAGAAATTTCTCTGTTGTTCTACAGATCAGGGGAACGTCACACACTTTGGTGTCCGAAGCCTCCATGTTACTCCTGCCTGTTGTTATGTGTCTCATTAACCTCATTATTCCGCTGGTCTACTCCTTCATTAATAAAATGGAGCATTACAGTAACCCACGCATCAAAATCTACATCCTCATCATCAGGTCAGGACAGCAACGCCATTAGAGTTTGTGTTTTAACTGAGTGATTATTTGTCATTGAGAACACACCACAACGTGACATCTAAATTTGGCCCATCCGTTGGCCATGCCAGGGGAGCAGTGCTTGGGGACAGTACTTTGCTCATGAGTACCTCAGTGGTACCGTTAGCCAAGGGGCTCCCTAATCATTATGCTACCAACTGACCTAAGAGCATGAGTCTATGAACAAAAATTTGGCCATCAACAAATTTAGATCCAAAAAACACAAACTGTACCTGGTGGACACTCAACAAAAACATCAGTAACCATCTCTCTTCCTTTAGGAATGTCCTGCTGAAGATTTCTACCTTGGGAATTATTTGTTTCTATTGGATTGAATCTCTGCCGAATCCCAAAGCTGTAAGTCTATTAAACAGCTGGTTAGAGCGATTGTTCAAGGTTTCATGTCAACAAAAGGTTGAATTCATCATTATTTTCTTAAGAAGTTACAATATTTATAATGGCATAATACAGTTCCTCCAGGGGATTTTTGAGATGGTTGCGGCCTAAAATGCCTGATTTTGCGGCAACTTTTCTTTCAAAAAATTGCGATAAAAGTTGCGGTGTTTTTAGGTGTTTTGCTGCAATAAAGTTGCGGGAACAAGAAAAACTGCGGGTTTGTCCCCCTTTATAAAGAATCTTTTGCAATTAATTTAAATGAAGAGAACAAAACCACTATCTTTATTAACGATTAATCATTTAGTTCTTTTTGAAGGGAAATGTGAGGCGTTTTTATCACACACGTTTCCTGTGTCTTCGAAACGTAAAGTTCACTGACATGGCTGAATGTGTTGCAGGAAACAACAATGATTGGTCAAACATTTCTGAAAAGTTGTGGTAACTGGTCAAAATTGCAGGGATTGACTGAATTTAAATTGATAGTTGCGATCGCGACATCACGAAATCCTGGAGGGTCTGATAATATAAAACTATTGTAGAATATGGTATACAAACATACATGCAAAAAATCAAGATAAAGCTAATTTTGTACTAATCCAAGAACAAATCTCAAATATGAAAATATTGGTGGATGTCAAAATATTCGTGAAAACAGACTTTAAAGAAAAAAAAATCTTAAAAATGGTTGGTGAATGAGGACCAATCTTTTCAACTGTTTTTTAGTGTTGGGAGGGCTTTGTCGGTCAGAGTTTGTACCGGCTGGTGGTCGTCGACCTTATATTCAGCCTGCTCGACTCTTTTTTCGGAGAGTTCCTGCGCAAGTAAGTTTGAAAACAGACCCTTGGGATTAGCCGTGTTTAATCCTTAAACAATGACTGTCCGTCCTGCTGTAATTCCCAGATCTGTCATTTTCAGATATGACATTTGGGAATTGCTAGTCATAAAAGCCGTGTTTATGAGAATGTTGATATGGTGCAATCTGTAACCCTTCATTTAGCTTTCTTTGCTTTTTACTGCAGTGTAATTGGGACCAAATTTATTCCAAGTCTTGGTGTTCCAGAGTTTGATATTGCTTCGAATGTGCTCAAACTCATTTATTCCCAAACTCTGGGTTGGTAAGTTGTTCTCCTTTTTGCCTGACTAACCAAAGGGCCTCATTCACCAATGTCCTCTTAACGTTTTTCTTAAAGGAGAACTTAGCCGACTTCTTAGCTCCTTCGCACCCTGGCGCCTGTAACGGCGACTGTAACGGTAACCTATCAGGCAAGTTTAAAATGTGCTTTTAGCCTCTTAACATACTCAGAATGTTACTACAAGTGCTAGGCAATGTGAACCAGTTCCTTACGAGACAACACAGTGCATATGTAACTGCAGTAGTTCTGAAGGACCGTATAAAACAGTTTATTCAGGTAGTCACATACCTTTGTTTACTCTCATCGCTTCCGGTAAAGTCCATATGCGCTGTGTTGTCTCATAAGGAACAGGTTCACGTTGCCTAGCACTTGTAATTACATTTTGAGCATGTTAAGAGGCTAAAAGCGCGTTTAAAACCTGCACCGAGTGGTTAGCGTTACAGTCGCCAGGGTGCGAATACTAGAAGGAGTGTAAGTTGGTGTAGGCAGCACCAATTTTTGTAATTTTTGTCGCTACTGACAGCACTCCGTGACACCGAACAATAGAACTAAATGTTGAAATTGGCCAAAGTTCTCCTTTAAATTTGTTCTTAAGAAAGTTGCAAAAGCATCAGATTCCTGGCATGTTCTTAAACTATCAATTGGTTTGCAAGTTTGTTCTTATATGCTGTCCTTGTAAATTAAAAAACGCATGGTAGCTGTTCTTACTTTGCATAGATAAACCCTGTGAAAGCTGTAGGAATCTACAACGGCGAAGAACACTGTTGTGCAAATGTATTGTTTGTGCAAAACATTAGGCTATTTTTCATTTCCACACATAACATCATATGTTTAATGTCTTAACTTTCTCAAAAACAAATTTAAGAAAATATTGGCAAATGAGGCCCACCATTCTTACCGAACTGACTTTCTGTAATCCCAGGATTGGAATCTACTACTCTCCGCTCCTGCCCATCATTCAAATCATAAAGCTCTTCATCATCTTTTACGTGAAGAGGGTGAGTTGCCATTTACGATGGCACTTCTTGGCAGTGGCGCCATTGAGTAAACTTTCTTCCTGTTTTCTCAGGTCAGCGTGAGCAGGAACTGCCAGCCCCCGAAGCAAATGGGCCGAGCCGCCCAGATGCAGACCGTCTTCCTTGCCCTGCTCTTCTTCCCCTCCTTCGTGGGAGCCTTGTCCATGGTGGCCTACACAGTTTGGCGGTAGGCACTCAAAGCTGCAGTCCTCTGATTGGGCCCGAATGCTACCAGTCCTTCAAGTAGTGGACAATTCTGGTCCATTTACATTTATGCCATTTAGCAGACGCTCCATTTGCTAATTTCATGGACAGCAACTTGGGGTTTAGGGTCTTTGTCAGGGACCCAGTGATGGTAGTGCTGGAGGCAAGATTTGAACCCATGACCTCTTGATTCAGAGCATCCTTAAAAAATAGAGGGACACTCTTCCTGGAGCACCCTTGCTTCAAGGGCCCAACGATGGTAGTGCCTGAAGTAGGATAGAGCAGGATTTGAACCTAAGACCTCTTGGTCCTTAGGCAAGTTTCTACCCACTAGACCACCACCCGGAAATACCTGAAAAATTTCAAATATCCACACACTTGGAATACGTGTCCGATATGCAATCATGTCTTCAACACATCAGATGCGTCCAGCTTTGCATAGGTTGGTGACTGAGTGGTTTATGATTACGACACTCCTTTTTGTTGACAGATTGAAGCCGTCGGAAGTGTGTGGTCCGTTCCGGGGCTTCGAGACGCCCTTCCATGTGGTTATCCAGTGGACGAACATTGTCCACTACATTCAGGGCTCAGAGTGGGCCTGGTGGATATTTCAGCATGTGCTGTCCAGCGTACTCTTCTTTTATATGAGCAGCCTGATCGTCCTGTAAGCACTTCTAAACACAATCGACACACTTCAGGTTTACACATTCACAACCAGGGCTGGGCAATATGATAATTAATCATGATTAATTGAATATTTTACCTTGATTATAATTAATGAACAAATATTTTGGGGTTTTTTTGCCTTCAGCTTACTGACAAGTTCTCTGTGATTTTAAAATTACTGAAGGAATCACACACAGATTTAGTAATAGATTTTAAGGGAATGGGGCCTGAATACACACAGAGAAAAGTATTAATTGATTTTTTTTTTACAATAGGAACATAATTTAATGAATAAATATATTTTCATTAAAATATTGGTTTTGAATAATTTTCATTTAATTGCCCAGCCCTACCCACAAAAGAGAAAACTGGTCAAACGAGAAAGCTGTCCAAAGATTTAAGCATCAACCCAGAAGGGTCTCGGATTCTAAAACACCTCCAGCTTTTCAATAAAAGCTCACTGCACTTTACATATGTTGCTTTACAATAATATGCACATCTCCACTTACTATTTATAGTATAAATCTCTATTTAGGAACCATTTTTATCAATATATTTCATAGATTCTCATCTCTGTCTTAAGAATGATCACTTAACTACATGTTGTACTTGTATAACTATGTATGTGCCTAATAAAGAATCTTGAATCTTGCCCCAAGCTCAGAACAGGAGAAGCTCACAGCTGAGTTTCAAGTACGCTCATGAATTTCAACATATCTTGTTTTTCTTTTCCAGAATTTTTACCTATTTCCTCTGGCAAGTCACAAAGGGCCGAAAGCAGCACATCAAAATTCTACAAGAGCAGATTGTCAATGTGAGTGCCGTGCTAAAAGAAAAGCTCCGGGGATCCCCTGGCAAGCTTTCTGATGCTCGTCTTTAGCTTCACAGAGATGAAAAAAAAAATTAACAAGGTATTTTGATTTCCTTGTGAGTTATTTCCCTTATCCTCAGTAATGCCCATCTTCCATTTGTTTACTAGGAGGGCAAGGACAAGACCTACCTCTTAAATAAATTACAAACTCTCAGAAACCAGACAATGACAACCAGAAGCTTTAGCAACCAGGTGAGTGTTGCTTTATCTCTTCCATGATCTATTGGGAGTATAAACAAGTTTTATTATGATACAATACTATATTAATGCATTGGACAAAGATTCAACGTCTTCTGATGTCATTAAGTCTGCTACGATATACAATTTCCATTCGATTCAATATTGGAGCCAGCAAGGAACATGAAACAGTAAATACTGATTTAAAACCATCACTTCCATTCATATTACATTACAAAAAGCAAACTACAGTAAAATATTCTTTGATATTTTTATTCCTGAGCTCAACCAGACATTCAGATGAAAATCAATGGGCCTTATTCACCAATATCTTCATTAGTCTGTGTATGTGGCTTTAAAAAAATCTTTTCTTTTAATTAAAATAGAGATTCTGTTCAATATGCATGATATCTGATTGATGTTTTCATTCTGGATTGATGCTATGGGCTCATGATTGTTGAATTGATGTATCGTTGCAGACAATACAATTGTACCCTTGTAATCAATAACCTTCACAACAATTTGCCTGTTTTTTTTGGTTTTGTCTAGGTTTTTTAATGTGACATACAGTTGCAGTAGTTTGCTTAGAGTTTCGTGTGCGTTCCCATTGCAGAATCTGAACCAATAAGAGAGACTGATGTCTGATGAATAATAAACAAAACCAACAATGCCGCGGGCCTCAAGCAATTTGTTACAGTAGCTGCATCTCTGGAAAGGTTGTTTATGGGAGAATAAAACCATGGCCTTTGTACGCCAGCACCGTGTTCTTTCGCTTTCCCCGCTAATAAAGACTGGGAGCACCTTTCTGTTGATGCTTTGCTTCTGCTTTTGCCTTTTGTTTGCACTGCTTCCTCAATAAACTCTCCTTTGTTCCCCCTGCACAAGTGCGTCCTCAACCTCCTTTTCGTCCACATCATGACAGAACCTCAATTTTATTTTTTTAATTGTATTTGGAGCCACATTTTTCACTCCTTGTAACAGTTTTATTGAGTTCACAAATTACATTTTTATTTTATTTCTTTATTAATCTACTTCGTTCTCATTATCTTACACTTCCTATTAACCCAATTGCTTATTCTTGAATGCTAGGTGCTCCTTATTTTGTTCTTAATGTAAAGCACTTTAAGCTGCATTTTTATATGTATAAAGATTGTTAGTATTATTAGTTGCCATTTTCCATGTTGCTGGTGGTCTATATGTTAATTATTATAACTGGCTGAAACATTTTTCTTAGACATCGCTATTACATCCTTACATTGCTAAGCCTTTTTCTAACAGAGTTCTCTGGGATTTTTCTAGGAATTTACAGAGACGACGTTTTTCAGCCGGAACTGGACGAACACGCTTCCACTGGACATGTGAGCCGAACGCACTCTGAAAATTCTGTGAGAGCAGTGAATAGAAGACTAAAAGCTCAGTTTTCCACTGCCCACGACACTTTTACTCCTCTAAACCTGTTTCACTTTTCTGGAAGCCCGTTTCCACCCCACCCCACTGCGGTGAAGCCAGCCGCGCTTAAAGAGGTGCTGCTCATATTTTCCAAGGTTTACGGTATCGATTAGAAGACACTGGGTGCGTTCGACATGGGCTTAGGTCTGTCTGCAGCTGACGTGAGATCTTACGGCGGCTGCAGGGGCGGAGAAAAAACCGACTGGCGACAAGCCGGACAACTGTTACCGCTCGTAGTGCGCGAGATCTGCAGTGGCCGAGCTCGTGGTGCTGGCGTTTCCTGTGTTCTTGCATGAAGAATACGGAGATCAGCAAAGGCAAATTAAAACTTTAAAAATATATGCGTCACATTATTTTTATAATCTGATGCTTGTAGTCTCCTTTGGTTTACGGAACAGGGCAGAATAAATCTCAAAACAACTCTTTACTGCAGGCTACATTTTTAATGTAAGATTTTTTCAAATACATAAGAAGAGAGGTGATTTTAGCCTAGATAAATAAAGCTTAACCTGCGAGGGGAGGAGTAGCTGACAGCATGTGTCCACACCATTTTTACACATCCTTTTTCCTACATTAAGGCTGACAGTAGAGTTCAGCAGAAAGTCTAACCTGTTGTGCTAGAATGGCCAAGAACTATATATCTGAAGAAAATCATCCCCAAAAGTATTGACAATAGTGTTTGACCCAACAAATTGTCTCTAGCAAGTATCAGCAAATAAAAGCTTATTGTGTATTCACCAGTCCTTAGCTTTCTGCCTTTTCTTTGGACACACACAGTGTATCAATGTACCCTCAGAGTAAGTTATAGTGATTGAAACAGTTTCAGTTGCCAAGGCTCAGTTTTTGAGCCTTTATATAAGCCCAACCATCTACCCATAAACACAACACCTTTTCCACTGCAGAATTGCATAATCAATTGACAATCTACTCATTAAGGTTAATTTAGGGAATTCAACTGTGCTACAGTAGAAGACTTAATGGGAAACCTGCACAGCAGTTTAATTTTGTGTGATTTCATGTCTTTATCTGATAAAAAATAGCATATGGGCAGTACCCTCAATGTCAGAAGGGTTTGGCAAACTGTTACACATTGCTTATTTACTCAATAATATGTTAGGTGATGTTAACAGATGTTCTAAAATATCAAGCTAGACAGATGACACTCAGTTATATCAAAGTAATGTTGTGATCATATGTAGGGTGATGCTAGATGTACACTTTCAGAGAGAAAGCATTTTTTATATCTTTTTGTTCTACTAACCTTACTTATAAGAATAGAATGTAAAATGGAAGGGACACTGCCAGGAGGATGTAAATAAATCTATACAAATATCACCTGCATGCACATTACTTCTTTTACAATAACCAACTCCTCATTCAAACCATTTTCAGTATTTAAAAAAGCTCAAAATATTGTGAATTGTGGCCCTGTATGAAAAGATAGCTGGCAGAAAAAAAACATTTGTTTTAAGGATTCAAAGTTTATATTGTCATATGTGCAAAGTACAGTGCACAGAGTACTATGCAATTCTTACATGAATGCTTTCTTAACAGAATAGATGATTTGACAAATAAAGCAGTGCAACATTACAGTAACTAACAATAAAAATACAACTAACAAAAACTAAAGTGTACTATTAAAGTGGGCATTTCTTTTATTTATTATGTTTCATTGTGTTATTAATTGCATTTATTTTAACTTTATTTTAGCAGGTAAATTGTCTGAAAACCAGTTCTCACTGCTTGACATGACATAATACAAAAACCAAAGTGAAAACATCCAACACCAAAGAGAAAAGAAAATTAAAAACAAATAGATAAACAAAAACCCTTAGTCACTAAGGTGGAACAAGCTCATGAGGAGATTTGTTTTAATGGCTTTGGAGTTTGCTGAAGATTGTAGTGTGCTGTTGTAAATGTTTATATCATTCATAAAAATGGAAAATGGACAAATGTACAGAGGTTTCTGGGGTCTTTCACAAAATGAACATGAATCATTGAGGGCTTTTTTCTTTCTTGAAATAGCAGGTAACGCATCGGAACTTCCTGGGATACAAACGTCACACACGTCATGCGCGTCCCTAAATTTCTTCAGCCAATAAGGGCAACGTTGTGTCGTCACGGAGGCGGTTCCCAGCTTGTGCAGCCGGTTGAGAGGTGCTGCAGGATCTGTCTTACGGCGTCTTAGGGGGAAACGATAGCACAGTACGTAGCGGTGCTGAAAAGTCTGTCGAAGCGTTGTGAGTTCGGTGCATATTTGGAAGACACACTACGAGACAGGTTTGTTTGTGGACTTAAGTGCGAAACTGTTCAGAAGCGCCTGTTGACGGAAAAAGATCTCACGTTTCAAAAAGCAGTAGATTACTCTGTTTCCGCAGAGACTGTGCGCGACGTGCAGCAGTTAAGTGGCTCCCTGAAAGTGAAAGCGGTGCTTTCTCAAAATTGTGACAAATGCCGCCGTTGCGGGAAAATAAATCCTACTGATGAGGACTGCTGGTATAAGGATCGTGACTGCCACCAGTGTGGAAAAAAAGGCCACACTAAGCGCATGTGCAGAAACAAAGCTAAAAGCAACCAAGACAGAGAGAGAAAATGGAAAGAGGGAAATCTTACTCAGAAAAGTAATGCCATTAAGCAAAGAATGCAAAGTAATAAGAAGAGAATTCATCATGTAGAGGCAGGGAAATATGAAAGTGAGAGTGAGGGGAATAAGTCGGATACTGACAATGAGTTAGGACTGTATTCTTTGACTCAGAAAGGTAAATATTCACGAATTTCCTTGCAGCCTATAGTAAACGGGAAGAAAATGGAAATGGAATTGGATACTGGGGCTGCAGTGTCTTTGATTTCCTGGGAGCAGTATAGAAGCACATTGAGCCAGGTGGCTCTGCAACCCACAGATATCATGCTAAAGACATACACTGGGGAGCCGCTGGCGCCTGAAGGGGTTATCAGAGTGCAGGTCAAATTAAATAATCAGTGTGCTAAGTTGCCTTTGTATGTAGTGAAAGTAGATGCACCTGCACTGTTTGGTAGGGAATGGCTGAGATTTGTCAAACTAAATTGGAAAGACTTAAAGATGGTGCACACCTTTGTGCAAAACAAACAAGAGAACTTGGAGTCTGTGTTAAAGAGACACTCAGCTGTTTTCTCTAACAAGCTAGGCACAATGAAGGGAATTAAAGCCAGATTGACTCTCAGACCCGACAGTGCGCCCAAATTCTGCCCAACACGGAACGTGCCTTATGCTTTTCGACCTCGAGTAGAGGCCGAGCTAAAATGCCTGACAGAGCTTGGGGTGATCTCACCAGTGGAACACAGTGACTGGGCCACACCAGTAGTGCCCGTAAGCAAAAAGGATGACACTATGAGACTTTGTGGGGATTTCAAGGTCACGCTCAATCCAGCTCTATGTGTGGATAAGTACCCAATTCCACACATTGAGGACCTTTTTGCCTCTCTAGCTGGCGGTCAGCGCTTCAGTAAGTTAGACTTGTCAAATACCTATTTACAGATGGAGGTGGAAGAGAAGTTTAGGAAGCTGTTGATCTCAACGCAAAAAGGGCTATTCTGTTTTAATCGCTTACCCATTGGTGTGGCATCATCACCCGCCTTATTTCAGAAGGTGATGGACCAAGTGCTGCTTGGACTGCCGTATACTCACTGTTACCTAGACGACATTCTGGTGAGTGACCCTGATGAGCAGACCCACCTCAAAACTCTGGATGCCGTCCTGGGCAGGCTGGAGGAGCACGGCCTGCATCTCAAGCAAGAGAAGTGCCTGTTCTTCCAGGAGTCTGTGGAATACTTGGGTCACATAATTGATGCGGCAGGGCTTCACAAGTCACCAGAAAAGGTGCGGGCCATTGTGGAGGCCCCAGCACCACGAGATGTCAGTCAATTATGTTCTTTCCTGGGAATGTTAAACTACTACGGACGTTTCATCCCCGACCTAGTCACTGTTCTGAAACCATTGAATGAACAGCTAAATAAGGAGAAGCAATGGCAATGGACTTCAGCCTGTGAGGCTGCTTCCCAGAAAGCCAAATCACTCCTAGTTTCGCAGGAGGTATTGACCCATTATCATCCAGAACTGCCCCTTCGACTCGCTTGTGACGCTTCACCTTATGGGGTCGGTGCGGTGCTCTTGCAGATTATGTGTGATGGCACAGAAAAACCGATAGCCTACGCATCACGAACTCTTAGCAAATCAGAACAAAATAACACCCAGATTGAGAGGGAGGCGCCAGCGATAGTGTTTGGAGTACTCAAGTTCCACCAGTACCTCTACGGTAACAAGTTCACTTTGCTCACGGACCATCGCCCATTGACCTCCATCTTGAGCCCATTGAAAAGTACACCGTCAATGGCTGCAGCCCGAATGCAGCGTTGGGCACTCCTCCTGTCTGCACACGATTACACCATTCAATACCGGAAAGGTGCATTACATGCGAATGCTGACGGCCTTTCATGCTTACTACTCCCCCACGCTCACAAAGAGAAGCTACGCGCAGTAGAGGTATTCCATACGTGTCAGTTAGACACCCTACCAGTCAGTGACACCGAAATCAGATGGCACACCATGTCTGACCCCTTTTTATCTTGTGTTGTGGAAATGGTCACCACGGGGCATTTTCCAGCTGCAAGGGATGCTGATGAAGAGCTGGAGCCCTATCTGCTGTGCCGACATGACCTCACAATACAGCTGGAGTGCCTCATGTGGGGTGTGAGAGTGATTGTTCCACCCAAATTGCGCCCCCAGGTTCTGAAAGAGCTCCATACAGCACATCCAGGTATAGTGCGCATGAAGAGTTTGGCACGCAGTTATGTTTGGTGGCCCGGCATTGACTCTCAAATTGAGCTACTGGCTAAATCCTGCCACTCTTGCCAGGGGACACAAAAAGAGCCTGGGCTAGCACCTTTGCACCCTTGGAAGTGGCCTCCAGTCCTTGGGAAAAGATACATGCAGACTTTGCGGGTCCATTTGAAGGACATATGTACCTGGTCATGATGGACGCACATTCCAAGTGGCCTGAGGTGCATATCATGGACAATGCCACAGCCAGTAAGACCATACAAGTTTGATGTTTTTTTTTTTTAAACCCGCCACCACCCCCCCTCTTCGGAGGATGATTTTATTTATTTATTTGTTCATTTTCAATTAATTAAAATAAAAAAAAACAGAATAAATAAAAAAGTTGAAGAGAGAGGCAACAGAAGGAGGGGGAAAGAAGAAGTAAAGAGAAGAGAGGAAAGAAAGAAAGAAAGAAAGAAAAAAAACAAAAACCAGATAATCTGCTTCCATACCTGCTGACAGCAGAGAAATTGCAGCAACAACCAACATCTGTATGAATCACAGTAAATACTAAATGTTAAATCTTATTGAGCAGCACACATAACTAATATTACAAAATATATTTTGAAGTAACAGCAGATCAAGACAGTGTGTATCTGTGAGCACCTGTTTTTACCCCAATGTGGATGCTTGTGTGCACACCTGTGTGTGTGAGCGCGTTTGTGTTCAAAAGGTTCCTCCATGTAGATGTTTAGTAGTGTGTGTGGGGAACCACAGCCCCGTCCCACAAGGCATGAAGCAGACACGGAGGGGACCCGGGCCCCAGACATCTGGAGGCCCCCCAGGGCCCGGGAGTCCCAGGAGAACCACCACAGGGAGATCTGTGGTTCCCTCCCAGAAAAAGGCAGAGGAGAGCCCGGAGGGGTCATCCATTAGCCACAGTGCAGATGCCCCGGGGGCTGCGGCGACAGGCCAGCAGGCTCCGCCGGCGGCCGCCCACCCCAGGGCAGACCGGTCCCTGGGCCCAGAGATCCAAGGGCCCCCCACCCCCCAGCCGGGGCCCAGCAAAGCCAGGAGGGCCAGGCCCCGCCAGGCGATCGCCGAGAGCGGGCCAGCGCTCACCCGAGCATCCAGCCCCAGAGCGAGGAACCACCAACGCACCGGCGGCCGGGGGCACCCTCCACTGGCAGGGTGTGATGGCAGGGCAGGGAGTCCTGAGATGTTGAATTAGGTGGAGTCTAAGGCCCAACCTGACACATGGACATAGACAAACAGACGCACATATACGCAAGCATATGTTCCCTCCCTTATGCACACAAACAAATATTCATACACTCGCCCCACATGTAGACACACAAAAATGGACACGGTACCCACACTCACACTCCCCGTATATACTCTATGCTCCTAGATCCGGACACCACTACCCCCAAGGGGGCAATCGGCACCAGACCCTGGAGCTGAACCCCTTTCGCTCTGGTGTGGAGACAGGAAGACCACCCCGGTCCCCGCAGCAGCAGAGAACACCACCAGCCCAGACCCCGACCAGACGGCCAGCTCGTCCTCACAGCCCCCAGCCCCGGACAGCTAACAGAGAACAGGGGTGTGAGAAGACCCCGTGCCTCACCCCGCCCACTCAAATGTAGTGTTGGTGTGTGTGTTGTTCTACAGTGCTTTAAAACAGGGGAGAGGTAAGACACCAACCACCCTCCGCCAGCTCGTGTCAGCTCGGCTCCTCCCAAGAGCCCTCAATGTCTACGTGCAACAGACCGCCCTCTGGACACCATTCAGTGAGCCCACCCCCAAGCCCTATATGTATGTGTCATGTGACAGTAAGTATTGAGAGTGTCTAAGTTGTGGTGTATTATTGAGATGCAGATTGTCACAAGGAGACAGAACAGGAAAACCTCCCCTGCATCCCAGCAACGCACCCGCACCTCAAAGCCCTACATGTATATTTGTGTGAGGGAGTGGGAGGGGGGAAGCACTAGGGATGGGGAGGAAAGAAACAGAGGGGGCAAGGTACCCCCCCTGTGGAGCCAGCTCCCCCCGCTGACCCCCATAGGCACCCCCGTTGCCCAAAAACTGCCCAGGGCGGGGGGCACAGGCCCATCCAGAACAGGGCCCATGGCCGTGGCATCACCGGCCCCCACAGAGCCCGGGGCGGCCCACCAGGCCCCACAGCAGAGGAAATACTACCCCCACCCCAACATTCAGTCATCTCCCAAACTACAGAAGATAATAGACACCCAGGTTAAGCCTGTCCTCCACCTCTGTTGGATCCCCCGTGCAGTGTGCATCCTGACAGATGGTAAACATCCCTACCAGCGAAAGAGGCCCCTGGATTCGCCGAGGCAGCGAAGGCCCCCGCACCAGGGCCGAGCCCAGCACAAGCACCAACCCAGACTCCCGGCGGCACACCCACCAGGACCCAGCCCCCCAGGCCCAGCCGGAACCCCAGCCCGGAGGCAGAGCGCCCCCAGAACCCCAAGCCCCCCCAGACCTACCCCAGAGCAGTACGACCACCAGACCGGCAACCCACGCCTGTCGGCACAGGCCTCCCCAGCAATGCCGCATGCAGCCGCCAGAAAAACACCACCCAAGAGCCACCAACACACCCCATCCAGGCCAGGACCCCAGCCACAGCGCTAAACCCCCAGGACCCCCAGATGCCCCAAGCCCATATGGCCCCCCCAACGTCTACAACAAAGACAAAAGCCGGACAGAATCGTGACCCCCACTCACACTAGGTGATGGAGCCGATCAAAGGAGCCCAGAGAGATTGGTCTAATGTGGCAGCAGAAGCTGTGTCAAGACTAATATGGTCCAACAAACAATCTCTATATTGATTGATATTAAGATTATTTTTATTTTTCCAGTATTTTTCCAGGACAGTCTTCTTCGCAATGCATAAGGCGGTGAAGGCCATGTGGACTGTGTTAACACTTTGATAAGTCTTCACAAATCCCATACCAGAACCTCTGAACAGGTGGACAGAACCATAGAGCGTGAATGTAATTGTCAGGTGTATTGCCTTGACAGTGTGAGCAGTTGTTAGAAGCTGTAAAACCCATCCTAAACATCCGATGACCTGTGTAGTGCACTCTATGCAGGATTTTGTATTGTATTAATTGTAAATCGGGATTTCTACTCAATTCAAAAGTTTTTAAACATATCTCAGACCAGAAATTGTGGTCCCAGCTGACTGATAAACCTGCCTCCCATTTTACAATAGGGAGCGATACTGATTCATCTATTTTGGAAAATGTCCTGTATATTTTAGACAATAATTTGGGGGTTTTGAGGTTAAGGTATTATGCCACACTTGGTGGTATTTGTAATTTTATATGATTAGACTTAAATGTCCTTTTTACTATAGATTTAACTTGTTGATATTCTAAAAATCTGTTCTTGTTAATCCCATATTGTTTAACTAATATGTCGAACGGAATAAAGTCTGTCCCTTCAAATATATGTTCCAAGTATTTAATGCCTTTACAACTCCAATCTGTGAAGTTTATCATATTGTTGTTTAGTAATGTCAGGGTTGTTCCAGATAGGAGTACGTTTGCATGGGATTAGTGAAGACTGTCATTTTTAGGAACTCCCACCATGGTGTCAGAGAAGAGCTGATGCTGATGCTTTTGAAGCATATGTGTGCTGATTGAGCTAATGAATGGCAGATCCAAAATCTCTATATTATTGCATAGTGCCTGTTCTACATCTAGCCAAGGCTCATCTAAGAAGGTGTGTTTTAACCAGCCTGAAATGTGTTGAAGCCTATTGGCTAAGAAATAGTGAAAGTTTGGCAGATCTAGTCCTCCTTTGTCCTTGGTCCTTTGCAGCGTTTTTAAGCTAATACGCGGGGATTTACCTTTCCAAAGAAATTTAGAGATGGAGGAGTCCAGAGATCTAAACCAGTCAGGTGATGGTTTGCTCAGGATCATTGCAAATAAATAATTAATTCTTGGCAAAACCATCATTTTTATTGAGGCAACTCTTCCCATGAGTGATATAGGTAGGGACTTCCATCTGGCTAGATCATCTTCTACCGTCTTTAAAAGTGGGATGTGGTTTAATTTAGTTAAGTCTGCCAGTCTAGGTGAGACATTAATGCCTAAATATTTGATATTTCCAGATTGCAGTGGAGTGGAAGCAGAGTTCTGGAAGGAGCAATTAATCGGAAGAACTGTAGATTTTAACCAGTTTATCGAATAATCTGAGACTCTTGAGAAAGAGTTTATTAATGTAATTACCTCAGATAGATTGGTTTGTGAATGCTGGAGAAAAAGTAACACATCATCTGCGTAAAGACTGACTTCATGTTCTACATTTTTACATTTAATGCCTGTAATCGCTGTAGCCTGTCTAATTGCTGCTGCTAGTGGTTCAATAAAAATTGCAAACAGTGAAGGTGAGAGGGGGCATCCCTGCCTGGTGCCCCTCTTAAGACAGAAGCTGGAGGATGTTTGGTCATTTGTCTTGACACATGCTGTTGGAGAATTATATAATATTTTTAACCAGTTTATAAAAGAGTTTCCGAAACCAAATTTATGTAAAACTGCAAATAAAAAATTCCAGTTAACCCTATCAAAAGCTTTTTCTGCATCTAGAGACAATCTTGTAATTTGAAAGTTTTTATTGCATGAATAGTCTATCAAGTTAAGTAATCTACGTGTATTTGTTGAGGAATGCCTCCCCTTTATGAAACCAGTTTGGTCGGGATGAATTATGAGAGGGTTTATCTTCTCTATTCTTTTTGAGAGAGTTTTGCAGATTATTTTAATGTCCACCTTAATAAGGGATATTGGACGATAGCTGGTAGGCAACACAGGGTCTTTGCCTGGTTTTAGCAAAAGATTAATGTTGGCAGAATTCATATTTGGTGGAAGTCTACCATTTTCCTTGGTTTCCTGTAACATTCTGTGGAATGTTGGTGCCAGAATTGCCCAGACGTCTTTATAGAATTCTGCTGGAAAGCCATCTGGACCTGGAGCCTTTTTATTAGGCATACTGTTCAGGGCTTCCTGAAGTTCATCTGATGTCAATGGAGAATCCAATGCCATCGCTTGATTGTCTGATAATTTCTGAAGAATTATATTATCCAGACACTGATCAATTTCGTCTTTAGATGGGTTTATCTGTGGTGAATATAAAGATTTGTAAAAGTCCCTGAAAGTGTTGTTTATTCTTTCAGGGTCATATACTGTATCCCCAGTTAAATCTTTAACAGCATATATAGTTGTTTTTTCTTCATTTATTTTTAACTGGTTAGCTAGGAATTGACCTGATTTGTTACCATATTCAAATTTTTGCCAGCGAAGTCTTTGTGCTAAGAATTGAGTTTTTTTTAAATTAATAATTACATTTAATTCTAGTTTTGCTTTAAGTATTTTGTTCAGTATTTCATGTTCCTGGGAGGATACATAAGCTTCTTCTAAGGATTTAATAGTTTCTTCTAATTCCTGAATACATTTATTTTCTCTTTTCTTTTTCATGTGATGAGAATGAAATTATTCTACCTCTCATCACAGCTTTGCCTGCTTCCCAGAGAACAGATGCTGATGTTCCAGGCAGGTCATTATATTCTAAATATAAAGCCCACTCTTTCTCGAAATATTTAATAAAATCTTCATCTTTAAGCAATGATGTATTAAATCTCCAGTTTTTACTTGGTGGAGTGGCCTTCTTAATTATTAGAGTTAATGATACAGGAGCATGGTCGCTGACAACTATAGGGTGTATCTCTGTGTCTGAAATGTTACTCAGTAGTGAGCTGCTGGTTAGGAACTAATCCAGACGAGAGTAAGAGTGATAGACATGTGAGAAAAAAGTATATTCCCTACAATTGGGGTGAAGAGAACGCCATGCATCGCAAAGTCCGTAGTCGCTCATGTACTGTTTAACTATATTTGTGGATTGCCAGTTCCAGCCGTACTGAGCCTGTCCATTTCTTTATTTAGTCCAAAGTTGAGGTCTCCCCCAAGAACAAGTGCGCAATCTAGGTGTTCAGAGAGTGCAGTAAAAAAAATGTGGAAAAAGGAGGGGTCATCAACATTTGGACCATATATACTGACAATACATAACTTTTTGTTAAATATAGATAATTTAATGATTAGAAATCTACCCTCTGGATCTATAACTGTATTGAGTACTGTGAAATTAACATTTTTATGTATTAAAATTGCTACCCCCCTTTGCCTAGAGTTGTAACAGGCTGAGAACACATTAGGAAACTCAGTTGATTTAAGATCATCTGCAGCTGTGGCAGGTCTATGAGTCTCTTGTAATAAGACAACGTCTGCCTGTAGTTTTTTAAGCTGGCTAAATATTTTTAACCTCTTCTCTCTGGAGCCAGCTCCATTCACATTCCATGTGAGAAACCTTAGTGTGCCCATAGATGCGTGTGTGTAGCTAATGTTGCACGCTGCGTGTGATGCTCAGATGAATGAGATATGAGTGAGCGAGTACGCGCTTGTCTGCCTATCTGTCTGTGTGCGCTGTGAGGTCGGAGTGGTGGCGTTGACGCTGAGTGCATATATACATGGTCGTGCCGTGCAGATATGTAAAAGTATAGGGTGTTATGTGTGTGTGAGTAAGAAAGCAGGTGATCGGTGCAGTGAGAGGGGTAGAGAAGAAGTGAGAAGAAGAGAGAAGAAGTGAGAAAGAAAAACAAAAGAGCAAGCAGGGAGGGATGCAAGTAAAAATGTGACAGAAACGAAAACATTTTACCAACATTTAACGCTGCGGAGACTGATGGTATCCTGTTTATTATGATGCGATAAATTAGCGAATTGACATAAATAGTTAGATGGAGGTTAATGGAAGAGCAAGAGAGAAAAAATAAAAATATAACAGATTCTTATCTGGACTGGTATTAATATAACCAGGGAGTGGTACTGGGGTCGCGGTAGAGCTGCCCGTCCACGTAGAGTCGGTCCACGGCGATGACAGCTCGGGAGCCCTTCTGGATGAAACCTCGTCAGATTGGGAACAGCACTTTGCGTCGCTCCAGGATCTCTTTGGGGAACTGGTCGTTTACGCTAAAGTCTGTTCCTTTCAGCTCCCTGCCGCGACTCTTCACCTGCTCCTTCTGCTTGAAGTGTCTGAATTTGGCCACAATGGGACGCGGCCTCAGGGCTCCAGGCCTCTTGGCTCCCAGCCGATGGACTCTTTCGAAGCGGATGTTTTCTACGGTGTCCTCCAGAAGCTTCAGGTACGTCTTGATAAAGGTTTTTACCGTAGCTTCTACTTCCTCTTCGGCAGATTCCGAGATGCCTGAAAACACCAGGTTATCTCTCATACTACGGGCCTGGAGATCGATGACAGTCTCTTTTATTTTTTTATTTTCCTTACTTAGCTGAGTCACATTCTCCGTTGGAGACTTGACCGAGTCCCGTAGTGCTGCGTTTTCAGCAGGGAGTGTTTCCACCTGCTGCTGGCTGAATTCCAATGATTCCCTTAGGGGTTTGAATTCACGGTGCAGGATCTCGACCTGGGACAAGTTTCATGTTGGAGAGCCTGTTCTCGTGCGTGATTATAATAAGGGGGAGGAGAAGTGGACACAAGGTGTTGTTAGGGAGAAGACTGGACCAGTGTCGTACAGGGTAAATGTGGAAGATGGGGTGTGGAAATGCCATGTGGACCAGATGCCGACCCAGGCCTCCAGCAGGCGGCAGTGAACCCTCCGGTGGACCCTCCGGTATCACTAACCCAGAGTGATAGTGGTACCACGCATCACCCTAGTCCATCGCACCAGGGAAGGAAGGAACAAGTTCCAGAGAGAACTGAACAACTGAAAACATCCTAGTCCACAGGATCACCACACACTGAGCACACTCAGGTAACAGAGACTGGCAGATGTTATCCAGTGAGGATCACTAGACCACCACTACGTTACCGTGATGAGTGAACACCCACTGAGATGGAGAACATAAAACTGTGTGACTGTTTGAGTGTGGAGACATAGTTTTTTTTTTTTTCCAGAGTTCTGAAACATATTTATCTTAAAAAAAAGAAAAAAAAACTTGTGTTGTTGACATTCTATCTAGCCAGGCAGAGATATGTTATGTATGTTGTTAAATAAAAATTGTTGGTTAAAAAACTGCATGCTGTACAATTCCAGTAGTAACCTGTAGGTGGCACCAAGTGACTGATATGCGGTGCACTCTGGAGTGTTGCCTAAGAGGAAATAAACCGAGCGAGTTGTGCTGTGCTCTGCTCTCCCTAAAAGCAGGCTTGTGTCGGCGTGGCTCTGTGCTGTCTAGAGAAGTGACTTACACAGAACATAATAGAGGTATTGCTGGGAAGTGTTCCACAATTTCAGCAGCCATCTGATTTACAGAATTAGTAAAGATAAAATATTCTGACAATTTTTACCACTACAAGAACAACTTTAATACTAGTAATAATGCCTCTACTGATTCCACTTACCTTCATAACAAATACTCCACAGCTGGAGCCATCTGTTTGTAATGTAGTGAGTGTGGAATTGTTGCTGCACTCCATTTTTTTGCAACCCAACCATCAGCACCATGCCTGTTAAATACTAAGTACTCCCTTTCCAAAAAATATATGTTTAAGTCTCCAGATAGTTTCCATTTACTTGACGATGGTCAGTCTTCTTCCTCTTTCGGCTTTTCCCTTCAGGGGTCGCCACAGCGAATCATGTGTCTCCATTTAGTCCTATCCTCTGCATCCTCTACCCTCACACCAACTAAGTTCATGTCCTCTTTCACCACATCCATAAATCTCCTTTTCAGTCTTCCTCTCAGCCTCCTGCCTGGTGGCTCCAACGTCAGCATCCTTCTACCTATGTACTCATTGTCTCTTCTCTGGACGTATCTATCTCAGTCTGGCCTCTCTGACTTTATCTCCAAAACATCTAACATGATCTGTCCCTCTGATGAACTCATTCCTGATCCTATCCATCCTCGTCACTCCCAAAGAGAACCTCAGCATCTTGAGCTCCACAACCTCCAGTTCTGCCTCCTGTCTTTTCCTCATTGGCACTGTCTCCAAACCATACAACATCGCTGGTCTCACTACTGTCTTGTACACCTTTCCTTTCATTCTTGCTGAAACCCTTTTATCACACATCACACCTGACACTTCACTGTTCCACTTGTGCCCCTCTCATTTACACACATGTACTCTGTCTTGCTGCGACTAATCTTCATTCCTCTCTTCTCCAGAACATATCTCCACCTCTCTAGCCTTTCCTCTACCTGCGTCCTGCTCTCACTGCAGATCACATTGTCATCTGCAAACATCATAGTCCATGGAGATTCCTGTCTAACATCATCTGTCAGCCTGTCCATCACCAAAGCAAACAAGAAGGAGCTTAGAGCCGATCCTTGATGCAGTCCCACCTCCACCTTAAACTCCTCTGTCACTCCTACAGCACATCTCACTGCTGTCTCACAGTTCTCATACATGTCCTGCACCACTCTAACATACTTCTCTGCCACTCCAGACCTCCTCATGCAACACCACAGCTCCTCTCTCGGCACCCTGTCATATGCTTTCTCTAGATCAACAAAGACACAATGCAGCTCCCTCTGACCTTCTCTGTACTTCTCCATCAGCATCCTTAAAGCAAAAATAGCATCTGTAGTACTCTTTCTTGGCATGAAACCGTACTGCTGCTCACAAATGCTCACTTCTGACCTAAGCCTAGCTTCCACCACTCTTTCCCAAAGCTTCATTGTATAATCTAGCTTTACCTGTCATAGTTCCAACATTCAAAGTCCTTACTTTCAATTCCACACTCTTGCCTTTCCTCTTCTCTCTCTGCCTACGCACACGCCTTCCTCCTCTCCTCCATCGACCAACAGTAGCCCAATTTCCACCGGCACCCTGTAGGTCAACAGCACCGGTGGCGGTCATTGTTAACTCGGGCCTCGACCGATCCGGTATGAAATCTCTGTTTGTGATTCGTATGTTTGATTTGGCTTAGGTTTTACCTCGGATGACCTTCCTGACACAACCCTCTGCATTTATCCGGACTTGGGACCGGCACAAGGAATCACTGGCTTGTGACCTCTTATGGTTGCATTGCTTCTGGTAAAAACACACCACATTTAAGATATAGACCTAAAGTTATTCATAATTACCACAATTTTACTAAATACTAAATACTTACTGTACCCCAAAATTAATGACAAAGTACTTACATCACATGTAGCTGAATTTAAATTCAACATAAATTCAATACAATGGAAATTGTATTCAAACAAAACCGCCAATTGTGTGATGTGTAATACAGTTACTGACCTGCAGGAGGCAGTGATGAAGGCAGCAGTGGTGATTGGTGGGATAGCAGGATACTCCTGATCATAGTGCTTTATCCCTCTGTACCACTCCAGATACACAATGCAGAAGGTCGCTAGACTCACACACACTCCCAGGAGTACCAGGCCCACATTAAACCACCACCTGAAAGGAAACACAAAAATGCAAGCAAACAAAGTTACACCATTAATTAGTGTGTTAAGGCAGTTGATCCACTGTGGCGACCCCTAATGGAAGAGGTCGAAAGAGGAAGAAGAAGAAGTAGAGTGCCACATGGGCAGCTGGTAGCGTTACGGCTATGGAGTAGATCCTGTGATTGAAAGGTCACTGGTTTAAATCTCGGACTCGTAAACATGCCACAGAGGTACTCATGAGTAAGGTACTGTCCCCAGGGTCTTCTCTATAGCTGCCCACTGCTCCTTCATATGCAGAGGTCACAATTGTTGCAGTGCACTGTGTTCTGTGCTGTGGTGTATTCACAATGACAAATAATTACTTTTAGCATTTTAAAATTATAATGACATTTGTCAATGGTGCTGCAATGTGCCCTGTTGTGGACAAATGTTTTAAAATGTCCTGTTGTGTCCAGCTGCAATAAGTTCATATCAGTACATTCGCCACTTTAGATTACAATTAAGTCCCAAATGAAACTGCAGCAACAATGTGTCCACACACCTCATAAGTCCTTCAGAATTTCATACCTCCCCACATATTCTGCTGTGCTGGCAAACTGCCCTGAAATGCCAGGAAGCAAAAAGAACAGAATTGTAAAAAATTATGCATGTTGGTGTGAACGACAAGAAATGAGTCTTAAATCACTTTCCAAAAAGGTATTTAAGTATAATTTCCCGCTAGTACCAAAGTTGATCCGAGCCAAGGCAGTGCTGTAATGACGTAAACAGTCACACTCTGAGTTTCATATGATTTTTTATTTGAAAAACTGTCCTATATTTAACAGTTGCTTTGCCCAGTCACAGAGGAGGTTTACACCTTTCATCTGAGCTCTTCTGGCCGTCAGTCAAAGTTCGGAAGCCTCGTATAACCATGACAAGTGGAGGTGTGGTTCCAGACAACTGTACCCATATAATGCAGGCAACAAGTTTTCCTCAAAATGATGTTCACTTTCATCCAGGCTGCTACTGGAACATTAAGCCCACACACACCTACTGGACCTTGTTCACACTGTCAGGGTGGGAAAAAACCTTTTCCATACTAAAGTTGTCAGGAGCAGCTGATCACTAACAAGTAAACAATTATAGTGTGAAATGGCTGCATTTCCAGATTTCCTGTAGTATACAAAAATGTAAAAGTATATGTTTAAAAACCCTTCAGGGGGTTTATCTGTATGTCAGTCACTCCTCACAATAACAGAAAGCCTCTGACTTTCCAGAGTGTGTGGTAGATATGTACATACAGCAAACAAAGTAATCCTAGTGCCAAAAATGGGAACTGTTTTCCAACTTATTCAGTTATACCGAAAACTGTGAACGGAATTTTAAATAAAATTTTAATGGAAGCAAACAAAACTATTTCATTGATGCTGTAAAATGCTTTTCCAGTTGTACTGTAACATATAAAGTGCTACGTCCAAGTTAAGAAGACATACATTTCTACTTGACATCAACTGATAATATATGTCTGAAAGAAATTGTTTTCCTGTATTTAAGCATTTACAGCATCACATAGAATTTGAAAGATTATATAGTCTTCAAATGTATGGTGTTACTGTGTCAAAATTCTGAGCACACAGTGTAACGTTTTATGAGCAAAATCTCTTGTCTTTACATGTTCAACTCTGACCGCACATGCGTTCAAATTGCTCTGCCCTTGCCAGAGTCTACTTTTACTCTTGCTTGACAGCGCCTTCACCCTCGCACGACTCTGCCTCCACCCTTGACTTGCCGCTGTGTTAGAAATGTCAGAGTTATGATGTTATTTTTGTGCCAAAATTCGAAGGACGCAGTGGAACTTTTGCGAACGTTCTCGACTTTTTCTTATGCTCGTCTTAACTCTGCCTGTGCTCACGCTCGAGTCTACCTTCCTCATTTAACCACAATCACGTACCACGTTACAATCACACGCCCCAATATTATATTGAAATAACAGTTATCTTCCCCCAAAACATATTTAAAAGCTTTTTCTATAATTCTCTAAGAAAATTAAATTTACAATGAATTAGCTGTTTGTAGTATTTGTTCTGTGTTGCTAACTTCAGCCAGTATCCTAGTCTAATTGTATTGTTAATGTTTCCTAAATCATTTAATTTTGCAGGGATTGTACCACTAACATCTGATTATTTCAAGGCAAGCAGAGGCGGCATCCTGGTGGATTTGGTTGAACCGTTGCAAGCAGTGGCAGAATGGACCGTCAAGTAGCGTGGAGCAGGGTCCAGGTCGTTGAGTGGCTAACGAGCTGAGTGGTGGAAGTCGGGGTAGTTCTGGAATGCTGTTTCTACCACTGAGCCCACTTGTGTGTGAGTGAACCCTTTTACACACTACTGAAAAGTATTCAGACACGCTAGTAAAAATGACATTTTTGATTGTGTATTTAAGCACCTTTTAATAGTGTGTGAGAGCTTTTCACCTGTGTGTGTGTGAGAGCTATTCTCACGTGTGTGTGAGACGTTTTCACTTGTGTGTGTGTGTGAGAGAAGTTTCACTTGTGTGTGTGTGTGTGAGAGGTTTTCACTTGTGTGTGTGAGAGAGGTTTTCACTCGTGTGTCAAAGTCAAAAAAGTCAAAGTCAACTTTGTCATCTCTGCTATATACTGTACAGATACATAGAGAGACGAGAGGTAGTCACTTGTGTGTGTGAGAAGTTTTCACTTGTGTGTGTGTGAGAGAGAGGTTTTCACTTGTGTGTGTGAGAAGTTTTCACTTGTGTGTGTGAGAAGTTTTCACTTGTGTGTGTGTGAGAGAGATTTTCACCTCTGTGTGTGTGGGAGAGGTATATTCACTTGTGTGTGTGAGAAGTTTTCACTTGTGTGTGTGTGAGAGAAGTTTTCACTTGTGTATATGTGAAAGGTTTTCACTTGTGTGTGTGTGAGAGGTTTTCACTTGTGTATGTGTGAAAGAGGTTTTCACTTGTGTGTGTGTGAGAGGTTTTCACTTGTGTATGTGTGAAAGAGGTTTTCACTTGTGTGTGTGTAAGAGGTTTTCACTTGTGTGTGTGTGAGAGAGGTTTTCATTTGTGTGTGTGTGAGAGGTTTTCACTTGTGTGTGTGTGAGGTTTTCACTCGTGTGTGAGGTTTTCACTTGTGTGTGAGGTTTTCACTTGTGTGTGAGAGAGGTTTTCACTTGTGTGTGTGTGAGAGGTTTTCACTCGTGTGTGAGGTTTTCACTCGTGTGTGAGGTTTTCACTTGTGTGTGAGAGAGGTTTTCACTTGTGTGTGTGTGTGAGGTTTTCACTTGTGTATGTGTGAGAGAGGTTTTCACTTGTGTATGTGTGAGAGAGGTTTTCACTTGTGTGTGTGTGAGAGGTTTTCACTTGTGTGTGTGTGAGAGAGGTTTTCACTTGTGTGTGTGTGAGAGAGGTTTTCATTTGTGTGTGTGTGAGAGAGGTTTTCACTTGTGTGTGTGTGAGAGAGGTTTTCATTTGTGTGTGTGTGAGAGAGGTTTTCACTTGTGTGTGTGTGAGAGAGGTTTTCATTTGTGTGTGTGTGAGAGAGGTTTTCACTTGTGTGTGTGTGTGTGAGAGGTTTTCACTTGTGTGTGTGTGAGAGAGGTTTTCATTTGTGTGTGTGTGTGAGAGGTTTTCACTTGTGTGTGTGAGAGAGAGGTTTTCACTTGTGTGTGTGTGAGAAGTTTTCACTCGTGTGTGAGGTTTTCACTTGTGTGTGAGAGAGGTTTTCACTTGTGTGTCTGTGTGTGTGTGAGGTTTTCACTTGTGTGTCTGTGTGTGAGAGAGGTTTTCAGTTGTGTGTTTGTGAGAGGTTTTCACTTGTGTATGTGTGAGAGAGGTTTTCACTTGTGTGTGTGAGAGGTTTTCACTTGTGTGTGTGTGAGAGGTTTTCACTTGTGTGTGTGTGAGGTTTTCACTTGTGTATGTGTGAAAGAGGTTTTCACTTGTGTGTGTGTGTGTGAGAGGTTTTCACTTGTGTGTGTGTGAGAGGTTTTCACTTGTGTGTGTGTGTGAGAGAGGTTTTCATTTGTGTGTGTGTGAGAGGTTTTCACTTGTGTGTGTGAGAAGTTTTCACTTGCGTGTGTGTGAGAAGTTTTCACTTGTGTGTGTGTGAGAGAGAAGTTTCACTTGTGTGTGTGTGTGAGAGGTTTTCACTTTTGTGTGTGTGCGAGAGGTAGTCACTTGTGTGTGAGAGAAGTTTTCACTTGTGTGTGTGTGAGAGAGAGGTTTTCACTTGTGTGTGTGAGAAGTTTTCACTTGTGTGTGTGAGAGAGGTTTTCACTTGTGTGTGTGAGAGATTTTCACCTCTGTGTGTGTGGGAGAGGTATATTCACTTGTGTGTGTGAGAAGTTTTCACTTGTGTGTGTGTGTGTGTGAGAGAGAGGTTTTCACTTGTGTATGTGTGAAAGAGGTTTTCACTTGTGTGTGTGTGAGAGGTTGTCACTTGTGTGTGTGTGAGAGAGGTTTTCACTTGTGTGTGTGAGGTTTTCACTCGTGTGTGAGGTTTTCACTTGTGTGTGTGTGTGTGAGGTTTTCACTTGTGTATGTGTGAGAGAGGTTTTCACTTGTGTGTGTGTGTGAGATTTTCACTTGTGTGTGTGTGTGAGGTTTTCACGTGTGTGTGAGAGGTTTTCACTTGTGTGTGTGTGTGAGAGGTTTTCACATGTGTGTGTGAGAGGTTTTCACTTTGTGTGTGTGAGAGGTTTTCACTTGTGTGTGTGTGAGAGGTTTTCACTCGTGTGTCAAAGTCAAAAAAGTCAAAGTCAACTTTATTGTCATCTCTGCTATATACTGTACAGATACATAGAGAGACGAGACGACGTGGCTCCAGGTTATTTCCAGTGCAAACAAACAAAGAACAGTAGAACAGAGAATTAATAGGCAGTGGCACGACTAGGCACATGGGATAGACAATAAATAAGTAGAAATACTAAAATATACATTAAACAATATACATTTTAAACCAGACAATATACAATATACATTTTAAACTTTTTTTAATATATATAATTAGAGGCTAGAAATAGACATAGAAGTAAAAACTTTGTCAAGTCAGGATGCAGTATTCTTAACAGGTTGAAATTGACATTTACACTGAATGTGCAAGAGGTAGAGTTATAATATGACAGATACTATATCCGGACTATTTTCAAGTACAATGTTCAGTACATGTGCAAATATGCAAACATTTAAACAGGTGCAAAATTGACATTTTACATTGGATGTGCAAGAGGTAGAAGGTTATAATATGACAGATACTATATTCAGCTATTTATGTGTACAATGTCCAGTGTATGTGCAAACATTTGTACAGCAGCGTATAATGTTTGTGCAAATAAGTGGCAGCAGTGCAGTATTCTAACAGTAGTTATTGTGCATCAAAGTGACGGTGGTGTGTAAAGTAAAGTGCAGTGGTGCAACAGAATCAGTTTCTTCACAGTCCAGGTGTGTGCGTGGGGGGAAGTGTGATGGCAGGGAGTGAGTTCAAGAGTCTGATGGCTTGTGGGAAGAAGCTATCATGCATCCTGGAGGATCGAGACCTGATGCTGCGAAAGCATCTGCCAGATGGAAGGAGTGTGAACAGTCTGTGTGAAGGGTGTGAGGGGTCGAGCACGATGCAGGAGGCCCTTCTGATGCAGCGCTTGTAGAAGATGTCCTGCAGCGGCGGAAGAGACGCTCCGATGATGTTGCCAGCTGCTTTGACGACCCTTTGAAGCCGCCTGATATCGGCAACAGCACTGTTACGGAACCAGGCAGAGATGCAGCTGGTCAGGACGCTCTCTATGGTGCCCCTGTAGAATGCGGTGAGGGTGGGATGGGGCAGGTTGGCTCGCTTCAGCCGTCTCAGGAAGTGGAGACGCTGCTGGGCCTTTTTGGTGATGGAGGTGGTGTTGGTGGTCCAGGCGAGATCGTCTGAGATGTGAACTCCCAGGAACTTGGTGTTTTTTACAGTCTCAACCATGGAACCGTGGATGCTGAGTGGTGTGTGGGTGGAGCGAGTTCTCCTGAAGTCGACGATCATTTCCTTTGTTTTGTCCACATTCAGCGACAGGTTGTTCTCACTGTGAGAGAGGTTTTCACGTGTGTTTGTGTGAGATTTTCACTTGTGTGTGTGTGTGAGGTTTTCACTTGTGTGTGTGAGAGAGGTTTTCACTTGTGTGTGTGTGTGAGGTTTTCACTTGTGTGTGTGAGTGAGAGAGAGAGAGAGGTTTTCACTTGAAATGGAAGTTTTGTTTTTAAAGAGCGTGTCTAGGTACTACAACGATAGCTGAGATAAAGCTGGTTTAATGTTAGACATTCGTTTGAATTCACGATTGTCGCCTTTTTACAAATTCTAACATATTGACACAAAAGTGAGCAGCGCAAGAAAGATAGCCTCAATTTTTGCAAATCTCACGATTATACTCTAATTTCTGTAAGTTCTCCCTCGCGATCTCAGAGTTGCTGGTCGTTTCAGTGCCGCAGCGTTAGGGACCATTGCTAAATTATAGGCCTGTGTTTAAACAAATCCATTCTGTTCTAAGGCCACTTGGCCTCAAGAAGTCTAACTTCTTTTAAAATACCTAAATGAACACTCCTGATGTATTACAAGGCTGAAATAATTATATTCTTAATTTTATTATACTCTTTTTTTTTTATTTAATTAAATCAATTATGCACCATGGCCACTTGCCCCAGTAACCCTCAAACTGTCATTTAGGTGCTGTGTGGTGCAACAGAAAACACAGGAGGGACGGAAAAACGCAGTGGAGGCACAGCAGGTCTTTAATGTCCAAAACCAGAAGTCCAGACACAGCACAAAAACAAGGGAAAAAAATATGAGCACAGTCGCTGTAACCCAAATGGAAACTAAAAATCCTGAAGGCACTCAATAAAGGAACACAGAGAAAAACCAGGACGAGGTGGGCTCATGCCCCAGCTGTGGCAATTCAACATAGGGAGCCCCTACGGGGATCCTCTACCAGAAACGGATGCAACGGACTCCGAAGTCCCAGGCGGGGAAAACCAGAACGGATCCGTAGGCGTCCTGCAACGAGAGGAAAAAAGTCCGAGGCGGCAACAGTCCGAAAAAGCGCCACTCTCAGCGGGCAGCACGAGCCTGGAGCGGTGGAGACAAAAACGCATATGAAAAAACAGAACGGGAAAACAAAACCTGACTTACTCCACAAACACGAGCTCCAAAGAAAAAACCACACAACACCAAAGCATGATGGGGAAGAACTCAAAAAACGCCTCGGCTCGACTGGGTTAAATAACGAACCGAAACGAGGTAACCAAACAATAAGATTCAAGATTTTCAAGATTCAAGATTCTTTATTTGTCACGTGCAAGTTATACAGGTACAACAAGCAGTGAAATGTATCCTGATCCGCTCTTTAACTGTGCAATAGACAAGGAAGATAGACGCAATACAAACTTACAAACATAAATACAAACATAAATACTAACTTAAACTTAAACAATAAACCCTAACCCTAACCCTAACCCAATAGCGAAACGGGAACTAAATCACAGGAAGCTAAACGTAATTGAAACGAAAGTAAGGCCGCGATCTAATTCACCTGTGAATTAGGGAGGACACCGAAACGTGAAACCCCAAGACAGAACTCACCTTCCTGGCTCAGTACTCCGGGGACCGTGAACGTGACACGGCCGCCGAGAACGGCGCGGCAGTGACACAAACCACTGTTAAAATACTTAGATAAACCGTTCTCACATGCTACAAGCGTTATTTTTCAAACAATCATTGTCCCTAATTTTACAGTAATATTTGACCATACAATGTACATATAAATCATTTAATAATAATTTTTGGACACCAAACTGTTTTCAAAATATTTATATAAACTATCCTCACATGCTCATATTCATAATTTAACATAAAGTACATATTTAAACAAATCTACAATGCTTCAATGCAGCATTTCACAGAGCATCCAGCATTTCAAATCGACTCATCACTGGAAATTGAACAATGAAAAATGACTTGGAATTTGAGAAGATTGGAAAAAAAAAAAAAATTGAAAGAACACTCTATATGGGCACAGGCGAAAAATGACTGCCGCCTTCTGAAGGTGGAACCAGTCAAGCTCAAGGGCACAGCCCCACCCTGTACCAAACAATATCCCATCAGTTTCTACTGAAGGCATCATCCAAGTTATCAAACAACTTCAAGAAAATGGAGTCGTCACCAAAACACACAGTTCTTCAAACACTCCTGTATGGCCAGTAGGAAAACCAGATGGTTCTTGGTGCCTAACATTTGACTACAAGAGTGGCAAATCAATACACTGAAAAGTTGACACCTTTGGTTGCAAATCCTGCCACGATTTCTCAAGCCCTAAAGCTGGAACACAAATGGTTCACAGTTCTTGACATGGCAAATGGCTTTTGGTCCGTGCAGAAATGGAATCAACAATCATCCAGTATGTCGACAACATCCTAATTGCTTCTGAAAATGAGGATCAACATGAACAAGACATCATGTTTATCTTGGATTTATCTTGGAAAGAGGACACAGCAAGTTTCAACAAAGCACATATCATGCAAACCGAAGTCATCTACCTCGGACAGAAAGTTTCACATGGCAAATGGGAAATCACCCACAATCAAGCGCAAGCCATCAAAACAGCAAAAGAACCAAGATCAGAGCAACGGCAAACAAGAAAACTGGACTGAGTCTGTTTGAAATCATCACTGGCCGACCCATGAATTTGCCAGGAAACTTCAACTTGAGACAAGCAGATGTTCACCTTGCTAGCAATGCTTTGGTTGACTGCTGCGACAAACTGACACATGCTGTTTAATGTACCTCTCAACAGGTGACTGACGCGTGGGCTTAGCCAGAAGGAGGTGGTCACTCATGGGTTCCTGGTGAGTGGCTGCTGCTTCAAAAACCACAAAAATAGCCCCCCAAAAAAGCAGGAAGGTTCATATCAGATCCTGCTGATTACAGCTGCAGCAGTAAAGTTGTCTGGCAAGAAGAGGTGGATACATGCCAGTTACTGCAGAGGACCAAAATTTGTTCCAGACGCAGAGGAAAGCTCTAAGGGGAAGCTCTCCCTTAGAAGCCTGCACTGTTGGGTGACAAAGTAAAAACTTCAACCACCCAGAAGACCGGCGCTGCTATTGACTCATTTACACATTCACTCACTTGAAAAAAAACCTTCACATACCTATGCAATTCTACCTCCATAAATGTACAAAGAAGCTATGATGTTTAACCTTTTCTTGTGCTTGTATTTACATGGTTCCCCTCGTGATCAGTCATGAAGACGGTGTGAGGAGAAACACCTTTCTAGCCACAGTTCAAGGTTTTGCAAAAGTCTTTAACAAGACAAGTTGTTGGGTTTGTGGCCTAATGCCAGATGGTGAGGAAACTTTCCCACAAATTGCAGTCCTCTTAGCCATTACTGATCACGACTGCACCTGGCCCTTTTTAAACCGGGACAATTTGAGTAATTATACGGTTAGAACTGCTAAATATCATGTGAAACCAATAACTAGACCAGATACACCTATTAAATTAGCATACACACCCAAAGGGAATTTATATTGGCATAATGGGTCTGGGATTTTTTAGGTACTAGTACAGTATATGAAATTTGACTATTTCATCTGATGTACCTTCAGTTGTAATGAATTTGAATGAACACTCAGTAATTTTCACTTTGATTTTCAAAAATGCATAGTTTTCAGAAGACACTCCAGCCATCAATGGAACGATGTATGTTTGTGGAAAAATAGCCTACAATTACTTGCCAAAACAATGGTCAGGTACATGTTATGCTGCTTATACCATACCAGCTATGAGAAACACTACTGATCCTAAATCTCAGCTTTATTTCTTACTTATTGTATGACTGTAGCTTTAGATGAAATTAGAGAAGTAGTAAGAATGATGGAACATGTTAATAATGATACCACACAGGCATTAGATCACATTAATCATGAACTAATTAACATGAGACATATGACTCTTCAGAACAGGTTGGCCCTGGATCTCTTGCTTGTCGAAAAAGGAGGAACATGTGCAGTTATTGGAGATGAATGTTGCTCATTTATCCCAGATGTCTCTCAATGTCTCAATTTTGTCACGTTGCAGGCATGGAGTGGACGCAGACTGCAGGAAGGTTTATGTGTATTCATGTTTATTTACAAGCAAGGGCAGACAGGGAAACCGGAGGGATCAGACAGAATGAACTAGTACACAAGACAGAGACACTGAGACAAGCTGACACATTGACTAAACAAAACCTTACAACTACTTCAGAGATGGGGAACCGGACTTGGGCAGGGACTTTAACAACAGAGGGAGCAGGACACTAAGATGGGGTAGGAAACAGACAGGAGGCAAACCAGGAATGGGGCAGAACAGGAAAACATTAGCTACTCTAACCTAACCCTAAATCTAAGGCTAACACTAAAGGGGCGGAGGCTAATGCTAAAGCTAAACAGGAACAGAGACCGGAAGTGGCTAATGCTAATACTAACCTATGCTAATCCTAATGCTAATGCTAAATGTTAAAGCTAACTATGCTAATGCTAACGGTTCCGCTAACTATGCTATGCTAACGGCTAAAGCTAACTGCTACTCTAACATCTAACACTCTAACAGACACTGACACAGAACACAGGATAAAGACAGACTTAACCAGAACATCAGGAGACGGCAGACAGCAGCATGGATAGAGTTGTAAGGTGAGACATGGGAACAGGTGAGACACAGAATATTGTGAGGGTGCATCAACAATAATCAACACGAAAGACTGGACTTATATAGGGCGTAACTAAACACATGACACAGACAAAAGGGGAGAACAACCAATAGATTACTGACAACTAGACACAAGAGGAGGGGCTGACACAACATCACCATACAAGGACATACACACACACCACAAACCCTGAACCCTAGTGAAACTATTTACAATGTCTTTAGCGGCCACTAGTGGCCGGTGGGGCCAACTGTCCGGGGGGAGGCATGGGGGAGACATGACAAATTTTAATTTCAGATATCCGAAAACAGGTTAAGGCTTTGCACACAGGGTCTGGCCACTCATGTTCTCCAGGGTTTCATTGTGCTCATGGTTTTCCTTGTCCTTATACTGTAAAACCGCTATGTATTTTGTTTCCAGAATATGTAACCTCTACATGTCAATGTAGTTACACTGTCTCCAGTTCCCGAACCTCCACCTTCTACCTCTGATTATATACTTCAAGGCATAATTACAGAAGTATGATTAATTTGATTAATTAGAGTGTGTTGATTTATTTAGCATGTTTAATCTTAACAAGGGATTTATATGATATGATTTAACTGATTCAATGGGTTTTACATAGAATCACAGTGGGGAGTGATGGATTTTACTCAATCTTATTCAATTATATTCTTACAGTGTAATTAGTTTATGGACAGTTTCCATATATGTGTGTATCATCTGAGAATCTTTTCTGGGAGCCTCCTACATTTGCTCCTTTATTCTCCAGTTGTCCCTGGTACATTCCTAACCTAACCAGTCCCTTGCTCTTACATCCTGTCACCCTAAATCCACATATTACCAGGTGCAGCTTTGCTTCTTCACCCTTTTTCCGAGTAATGCATGTCTTAGCAAGACAAAATAGGCCCACGTGTTAGACTTGGTGTCTCCAACGGCGTCCTTGAGGCCCCGTAGGAGAAGATAAAAAGGTACATTCTTGGGTGCGAGGGAGAGAGAGTTTCGACACAGAGAGAGAAACACTGACCAGTCGAATGCACGTCTTGTAAGAACATTGTTACTCTTTTCTGTAATAAAGCTTTTGAAACTTTAAGAACTCTCTGCCTCATCACTGTCTCTTCATTCTCAACTGAGAATCCAACACCTCAAACTACTTTTAATTTACCACCGTATAACACTTCACAAACTACAAGGCTTTTTAAAAATAATCACTGTCCTTTATTTAAGTTTATTCTTTTTATTTTGCAGTACATATTACACAAGTCTATAAAACACAGGTCTGTAATTTAGCGATGGACCCTAATGCTGTGGCGCTGAAACAATCAGCAACTCTGAGATCGCGAGGGAGAACTTTAAGAAATTAAAGAGTATTATCGCGAGATTCGCAAAAAATGAGGTTCTTTCTTGCGCTGCTCACTGTTCTGTCAGTATGTTCGAATTGGTAAAAAGGCAACAATCACGAATATGAAACGAATGTCTAACATTAAACCAGCTTTACCTCAGCTATCGGTGTAGTGACTAGACATGCTCTTTAAAAAAAAATCAACAACTTCCATTTCAGTTGAAAACCTCTCATACAGACAAGTTAAAACCTCTCACACACTACTGAAAATGTCTCACACACACTACTGAAAACCTCTCACACACGTGTGTAAAAGGTTTCACTTGTGTGTGTGAGAGCATTTCAGTTGTGTATATGAAGGTATAAATTTTCAGTTGTTTATGTGAGAGTGTTTCAGAAGTGTAGGCAAATGCTGATTTGCTCCGGCCGCGCCACGAGCAGGCAGCGGCTAACAGCGCTCCAGCGAATTCAGTGTTTATGTGTAATTCTCGTTCGTCTTGTTTACCTTCCGCTTTGTTTGTGATCGAGTCACAATGCGTATCACATACGACAGACACAGCCTGTTCGAAATAGGAAAAAAATGCACAATTCCACCGCCAAATCTGCCGTCCGTGATGCTACCGAGCCTGGGCGAGACAGCGAAATGCAGCTGGCCGAAGCGGAAGCGTTGTTCATGCAGGCAAAAGCGTGGTAGACGCGCAGGCGTTAGCACGAGGCTAAATGCTAACCCGGCCCGACTGGCACTTCCATCTGTCCTGCTCTCCAATGTCCGCTCACTAGACAACAAAATGGACTATCTGTGGCTCCAGCAGTCAAGCCAGCGTGAGATAAAGAACTGCTGTGTCTTTGTTTTCACGGAAACGTGGCTGAACACGGGCATTGCGGACTCAGCTATCCAGCTAAGCGGGCTAGCATGCTATCGGGCCGACAGAGAAGCCTCTTTGTCCGGTAAGAGGCGGTTTGTGCGTCTACATTAACAAACTCTGGTGCACAAACTCTGCTGAAGTGAGTTGCCACTGCTCACCACAGATAGAATTTTTAGTCATAAAGTGCCGCCCGTTCTACCTGCTGAGGGAATTCTCCGTGGTGCTAGTCGTAGCTGTGGACCTGCCGCCTAGTGCTAATGCTAACCTGGCGCTAGCCGAATTGTACGAGGCTATTAAGAAGCTCCAGACTGCGCACCCAGATGGATTTCTCATCATCGCCGGCGACTTCAACCACGCAAACCTGAAGTCCGTTCTCCCCAAATTCCATCAACATGTAGACTTCGCCACGAGAGGGGAGAACTGCCTGGATAAAGTCTACACCAATGTGCGTGGTGCCTACAAAGCAGCAGCGCGCCCGCACATCGGATCCTCTAACCATGCTACAGTGATGCTGCTGCCCGCATACTCAACGCTGCTGAAATGCACGAGACCGGCCAGGAAAACCATCAGAATCTGGCCCAGTGGAGCTGTCTCAGCACTCCAGGACTGCTTTGAGTGCACGGACTGGAATGTTTTTAAAGAGGCGGCGATGTACAATGGCTGCATCAACCTGGACGAGTTTGCAGAATCTGTGACCTGCTACATCTCTAAGTGCATAGAGGATGTTACAGTCCTAAAGAACGTCACCACTAGAGCCAAGGAGAAGCCCTGGTTCACAGCACAGGTGCGGGCACGGCAAAGAGAGAGAGATGCTGCTTTCCGGTCTGGGAATAAAACTGCTCTCAGAACAGCCAGAGCTCACCTCTCTCGCTCCATCCGACAAGCAAAGCGAGCACACGCACAAAAGACACAGAACCACTTCAACAACACAAAAGACTCTCGCAGTTTATGGCAGGGCATCCAGGCTGTCACTCAGTACAAGCCAACACCAAGCAGCTGTGAGGAGGATGCCACACTCCCTGAGGAGCTGAACAAGTTCTACGCACGGTTTGATGCACTGAACAACACGCACACGACGAAAGCCACGCCTCCCATCACCGACCAGATCATCTTTCTGCCTGCAGCTGACGTGAGAAGAACCTTCACCAAGGTCAACCCACAAAAGGCTGCCGGTCCAGAGAACATTCCAGGTCGTGTGCTGAGAGACTGCGCTGATCAGCTGGCCGAGGTGTTCACAGACATCTTCAACACATCACTGAGCCAGATGATCGTCCCAGCATGCTTCAAATCTACCACCATCATCCCAGTGCCAAAGAAATCTTCAGTCTCCTGCCTGAATGACTACCGGCCCATCGCTCTGACCCCCATCACCATGAAGTGCCTTAAGAGACTTGTCATGGCACAGGTGAAAAGCAACCTTCCCCACTCACTGGACCCGTTGCAGTTTGCTTATCACACAAACAGGTCAACTGAGGACGCCATATCCTCTGCACTTCACCTTTCCCTCTCTCACTTGGACAATAAAGACTCTTATGTTAGATTGCTGTTCATAGACTTTAGTTCAGCATTCAACACCATCATTCCCCAAAGACTGTGTGTGAAACTGAGTGAGTTGGGACTGAGCACCTCACTCTGTAACTGGATACTGGATTTCCTGTCAGAGAGACCTCAGGCCATCTGAATTGGCGACAACGTTTACAGCACCATCAGACTGAGTACAGGAGCTCCTCAGGGCTGCGTTCTCAGTCCACTCCTGTTCACACTCCTGACCCACGACTGCACTGCCCTGCACAGCTCAAACCACATCATCAAATCGCCGATGACACAACCGCTCCTGGACTTGCGACGGCGCAAGTCCAGGAGCATGCGGACCTGATATGCAGTGTCATCATCCACTTCTAGAGGTGCCGGAGGACAGTTCTGGACTGGAGGGTGCAGAGGGCTGGAAAGCACTGGCTTCAACAAGGACATGTGGAAGGTGGGTGAAATACGGCATCGTGGGGCAACTGGAGGCAATAGGACACTGGATTGATGTGGCGAACCACCTTGAATGGCCCAATGTAGTGGGGAGAGAGCTTCCTGGAGGGAAGACGCAGGCATAGGTCACAGGTCGACAACCATACTTGCTGTCCTGGCCAGAACACGGGGGCCGGTCGCCGATGGCGATCCGCTTGGCACTTCTGCTGTCATATGGCTTGACTGAGGTGCATATGGGAAGCTTCCCACACCTGGCCACTGTCCTTGAACCAGTCATCTACCACAGGGATGTCAGTGGACTCGGCCTCCCAGGGGAAAAACGGGGGTTGAAACCCAATCACACATTGGAATGGGGACAGGGTCAGTGATGAGTGACGGAGAGAGTTCTGTGTGTACTCGGACCAGAAATGTTTGGACCAGTTTTGCTGGTGATTGGCACAATAGGCTCTCAAAAAGTGACCAATCTCTTGGCTGAGCCTCTCTATTTGTCCGTTACTTTGTGGGTGATAGCCAGAGGTGAGGTTGACCTGCACTCCCAGGCGTGCCATGAACGCTCTCCACACCCGGGAAGTAAACTGAGGGCCCCGATCCGAGACAATCTCCTCAGGGATTCCAAAGACATGGAACACCTCCCGGACCAGTAAATCTACCATTTCCAGGGCAGTGGGGAGCTTGTGGAGCGGTATAAGCCGGCACATCTTAGAGAACCTATCCACCACCACAGCCACGATACTGAAGCCGTCCGATTCGGGTAGGTCTGTAATGAAGTCTACAGCCAGGTGGGACCAGGCACATCAAGGAATGGGGAGAGGTTCGAGCAGGCCACTGGGGGGTTGACGAGGGGTCTTGAACTGGGCGCAGATGGGACAGGAGACCATGAAGTCAGTGATGTCATCTGTCAGTGGATATTGGCAGGTTCCCCTCACACCTGTGTCCAGACCAAAGACTGCGTTTAGCATCGGCAGGGGGCACTGGCAGTTTGCTTGTGTGAGTTTCGGCTTGTGCAATGCACCAGCAACTTTTGAGAGACTCATGGACAGTGTGCTGGCCAATGTTCCCCGCTCTGAGTGCTTTGTGTATTTAGATGACATCTTGGTCCATGAGCGGTCCTTCCAAGCCACACTGGACTCACTAAGGCTGGTGCTGGGCAGGATTGTGGCAGCAGGGTTGAAATTGCACCTGTTAAGTGCCACTTTATGCAAAGAGAAGTCGAGTTCCTGGGCCACAAGGTGAGCTGCGCGGGCATCAGTATGCTTGAAGAGAAAATTCAAGCAATCAGAGACTGGCCAGTACCTTCCAACCAAAAACAGCTTAAAAGCTTTCTTGGACTGGCCTCTTACTATAGGAGGTTTGTAAAGAGCTTCTCCTGCATAGGTGCACCTCTCTTCCGCCTGCTTCAGAGAGACCACCCCTTCACTTGGGCACCAGACTGCCAGCTGGCATTCGCCACACTGCAGCAGGCTTTAATCAGTTCCCCTGTCCTTGCTCCACCAGTCCCCAGCCTGCCCTTTGTACTGGACACGGATACCAGTAATGTTGGTATGGGAGCAGTACTCTCTCAGATAGGGAATGAAGGGGAACGTGTGATGGCTTACTTTAGCTGGGTCTTCAACAAGAGTAAACGTCGCAATTGTGTGACCAGAAGAGACCTGCTGGCTGTTGTGGTGGCCACACGCCACTTCAGATACTACCTGTGCGGTGCCCCCTTCACCATCAGGACTGACCATGCCACACTGCAATGGCTCATGTCATTCCGGGAGCCTGAGGGCCAGAAGGCTCAGTGGCTGGAAGAACTGCAGTCATTCAACTTCACGGTGGTGCACGGAACTGGTGCCCAGCACACAAATGCTGATGCTTTGTCCCGGTGCCCATGTGCTGCTGTTGGCTGCAACTACTGTGATCGGAGGGATGCTAGGGGCCAGTGCGTCAATGGGTTCAGAGTGGGCAGAGGCCATCCTGGGATGAGGTAGCAGGGCATTCAGTGGCCACAAAGGGACTGTGGTGCAAATATAGTGTGCTATGCTTGTTGAAAAGAGTGCTGCAGCGGGCATGGAAAGAACCTGCCACAGGGGAGGAGAGGTGGCAAGTTGTGGTTCCCAAGACACTCAGAGATGCTGTGCTGGGGTGTGTCATGGGGGGCCAGCTCAGGGCACTTTGGGACCGCTAAAACCCTCCGCCACCTTCAACAGGGGTTTTATTGGGGCCAGCACAAGCGTGATGTGTGTCGCCAATGTGATGTAAGTGCTGCACATAAAGGGCCCCCAGACCAGCCACATGCACTACTTCAACAGTGGGCAGTAGGGGCACCCATGAAGAGAGTGGCTGTTGATGTAATGGGCCCTTTTCCTGTCTCTGACAAAGGGAACAAATATGTGCTGTGCGCAATGGACTACTTCACCAAATGGCCGGAGGCCTTCGCCCTGCCAGACCAGGAAGCAGAGACAGTGGCAGATGCAGTGTTGGAGGGCATGTTCAGTTGGTTTGGCACAGCTGAGGCCATCCACAGTGACCAGGGCAGAAATTTTGAGTCTTTGAGTCTGTATGACTGGCTAGGCATGCAGAAAACACGCACTACTCCACTGCATCCGCAGAGCAATGGTCTAGTGGAAAGGTTTAACTGCACCATGCAACAGGAACTAGCCATACTTACTGCTGACCACCAGCATGACTGGGACAGGCATCGACCACTTGTCCTGATGGCCTACCACTCAGCTGTGTAGAGCTCCACCAACTGCACCCCCGCACTGCTAATTTTGGGAAGAGAAATACGGACACCAGCAGAGCTGGCTTAAGAGAAGCCACCAGACACCCCGACCGAGCCGCCAGGCCCAGAATATTCCCACAAACGTCAAGACCGCTTGGACAGTGCACATGCTTTTGCCAGCGACCTGCGACAGAAGTGATATTATGACTTGAAAAACCGGGCGAGACATTTCCAGCCTGGTGAGCTGGTTTGGGTTTTCACACCCAAGCGAAAGAAAGGGTGTTGCCCTAAGCTGGACAGCCACTGGGAGGGCACTTGTAGAGTACTAGAATGGATGGGTGAGGTAGTTTAGAGGGTGCAGGTTCCCCCTCGGGGTAGGAAGGTGGCCCTCCACTGGGATAGGTTAGCTTTCTACAGGGGTACAGCTGTCCCTTCATGTGAACTGCAACCAATCCCTCAACTCCCCCAAGCCTTCCCCAGATCCAAAATCCAACCTCACACCCACTGACACCACTAATCCTGTTTCTCCCTTACCCTAGACCCCCCCTTCCCTTGTGTTCCCAGGTTCAAGGCCAGGCAGTGCCCCAAGAAGGCCATAGAGACAGAAACAGAGGCCTGCCCAACTTAAAGACTTTATTGTGTCCCCTCATGGGCGAGGGGCTTCTTAATGGGGAGGGCAGTGTGGTGACCTTAGTTATTTGTTAAAAAATGTTGAATTGTTGTTCTGTTGTTTGGCACTTTCATTATCAATGTTGAAATTGGGGTTAGATGGTTTACGAGAGAATGGGAGGGGTGTGTCTGTGTGTGTGTGTGTGAGCGAGAGGGTGGAAGAGGAGCGAGTGAGAGAGCAGCGAGTGAGAGGCTATCGTGAGTTGGAGGTATTAGCGGCGTGAGTTGTGGCCAAAACAGCAACTCGATTGTTCAAGGAAACTTAAATAAAAGCAATTGTTGCAGTTCAGTCAGTTCAGTGTCTGTTTACTTGTGGGGCATTACAGTACCAAGAAAATAGTGGTATATTAATTGACCAGTAGGTGGCAGTGAACCTGTGTCTATAGCTCAGGAATATGTGATTTTCTCTCAGAACTGAGACACATTCAGACACAGACAGACACAGAATTCACTTGTCTTCCTCTTCATCCTGTTAACAGGTATGAAACATTTAAGCGTATTAACAACTTTGATTAATATTGTTTTACGTTAAATACGAATGTGTATTTTTGTAGGTACATGTATGTTTATTGATTTTTTTTCGAGTAATGTCCAAAAGTCTGTGATTAAATATTTACGTGCTAGATTCTAAGCCGAAATGGCGGACACATGCGTCTCAGCCAGCTCGGAGAGTGAGTGCATTGTGTAATACTACTACTACTACTACTACTACTAATAATAATAATAATAATAATAATAATAATAATAATAACTTGGACTTATATAGCGCCTTTCAAAAAACCCAAATATAGTATACAGCTTGAAACAATTTATATGCTGTAAATGTTGAATATTTTTAAGTCTTATATTTGTATTTGGTTAAGAAATAGGCGCTATTAAAATTTTAGATTTTTTGTTTTTAGTGTTTTGAAACAGTGGAAGGTCTATACTGTACTGTTGTGAATAAATTTCGCTGAAAAACTTACCCTTTCCATCCTAAAAACGTGACTTATTTGAGGTGAGGAATTCAATTCCACCAGAATGTTAAAAGTTTCGGTTTTGCCCGCTCTACTTCAATGTTTATGGTAAATCGACTCGTTGACTAGCCAGTCTCCCGAGTTCAGTTAACCTAACGCAGGTAGGCTATCTGTGTGGCTGGGAATGCAGCGTAGGCTACCGTAAATACAAACGGAGCCGCAACCGCAGCAAGCGTCTGTGAGTGCTACGGCGATAGTCAACTTCACAGGCGGATTTCTCAGTTTCTCACTTGGCGTGACAGGAGAAACCCGACTCCTTTGAATGTTGATATCTCAGTCATATGTCGTCCGATTCATTCGATATAGGGATCGTTTTGATTTATGCCCTTTCATGAAAACATAACTCAATTTTGAAAATTTGCGACAAGCGACTGGTTTTGCCAGGGAGGGCGTATGTGTGGATCACTGCGTTGCACCCCCCATACCCCAACCCAATCCCCCCCGGCCTCCGTGTGTCGCCACTCCACACATACGCACGCTCTCTCTCATTCTCTCATTCCGTCAGGTGTGCGATACACAGTTCTCCCAGGTGCGTGATGCACATGCTACTGTCTCTTGTTCTTGTTTGCTTGCTCTAGTTTCCGGGATATTTTATTCAATTTGCGGGCATCAGGGAGACGCCATCAATATGCGGGAGACTCCCGGAACTTCCGGGAGACTTGGGATCCCTGAATTTTATACCACCAGTAAATGGACATGGCGGCGGACTGTAGCTTAAGCATTAAGGGACATCGAAAAATTATTAAACAACACTGTATTTATAGAAATGATCAGGGTTTATTTACTATACTTGTCACTATAGCTTACTAACATTTTTGGGGGGTACATATTCTTCATAATGGACAGATGGTGAGAGGGTGTTTTGAGAAATGTAGTTTGTTGCTACGCCTCAGCCGTATTTAAGGTGGGGGGAAATGAGGAAGGAGGCAATTATACTAATGGAACTCATGTGAGAGAGAAAAAGAAAGATAGAGAGAAAGAGAGTTCTGAAGTAAAGTTGGTAAGTTTTAAAATAAGTTGGTAAAAATGTGCTTGATAAACATATTAAATATTTATGTGTAACTAACTGTGTGTTCTGCATGCGCATGCATGTTTGAAACTTAAAATTAGTACCATCTTTAAAATGTATTAATTTCTTAATAATTGAGTTATTTTATTGTTTTCTTCACTTTTCCTTTCAGGAGACACAGTTTTGTAACTTTACCTTTGGAGTGTGGAAACGCTGCTGCCAAAAAAGTGAGGTAATTTAAATTAAACAAAAAATATTGTCGTTACTCAGCACGAATTCTCAGTAATGAGGTCACATATGTAAGGCATGTAAAAACATGTTTGTTAGAAAAGGCATGTAATATAGATTAAAAAAATGATTTTAATGTCAAATATTCTATTATTAGTTCAAAAAGCGTTTATTCTTTTTAATATGAAGCCACATTTAAGGTATGTGCAGGGCTCATGGTTGTTAAAACACTGACGCTTGGTTTAGGCAAGCTCTGAAAATTTCTTTAATGACCCTTAAGCATGAAAATTTCCTTTAATATTTTGATGCTTAAAGGTCATTAAATTAATTCACAGAATGTAGATATGAAAAGGAATAAGATTCCTACAAACTATGATGTAAGAAAAGTGGGATCAAAGTGCAACTATTATGTTAAGTAAAAGACAACGTAAAAAGTGGAAATATAGAAGTCAATGTTGCATTTTTAAGGTTCTCTTTAATACTGGCTACATCTGGGGCCATGTAGACCATTGTGAGGTTCTGAGTTGCCTCACCTCTTTCGGGCCACTAAGGTCATTAAACTTTGGCTTTATCCTTCAAGGTTTTTTGTTGACAGCTGTGTGGGAGATTATGTGGATTTAGAAGGAGCCAAACAAGAGATGCATGTGACCTGCTCCTTAAGGCAGAGGCCTGGATTCTTTTATCCTTATGGCAGCATTATATGGAGCAGAGCAGCAGTCTGAGTGGGAAAAAAGGCCCTTGAGGGGAAGACATTATATTTGCAGATATGACTGGATGTGAAGAGCACTTACAATAGTAGAGAGAAAGTAGTTGAGTTGGAAAGAAAGTAAAAATGGAAAAAAGTATAACCTCTTTAGGTATTCTGTGATCATAATACTGCCATGTCTAGAGTTGCCATTTTTATGTACAACAGTAATAATGATGGAGTAGTCACAGAGTGAGCTGTTTCAGCAGTCAATAGTCTTCATACAACAGTAATAGTGCTAGAGCTCAGTAGTGAGCCGTTTCAGCAGTCAGTAGTTTTCATTCAACAGTAATAGTGCTAGAGAGCAATGGTGAGCCATTTCAGCAGTCAGTAGTTTTCATTCAGCAGTAATACTGCTAGAGTACAATAATGAGCCATTTGAGCAGTCAGTAGTTTTCATTTAACAGTATTAGTGTTGCAGTAGCTTCAGTGAGGTGTTTCAACAATCATTACTTTTGATACAACAGTCTTAGAGTAGCAACAGTGAGCCGTTTCAGCAGGCAGTAGTTTTACTTCAGCAATAATATTGTTGAAATAGTAGCAGTGAGCTGTTTCAGTAGTCATTCATTAATTATCCAAACTGCTGAATCCCTCTCGGGGTCATGGGGACCGCAGCCTATCCTGGAAACCACAGGCGCACGGCGAGGCACACACACTCACACAATCACAGTCTCATTCAGACCTTACAGAGCCAATTTAGAGTCACCAATTAACCTATACTGCGTGCTTTTGGACTGTGGGAGGAAATCGGAGCACCCAGAAAAAACCCATGCGAACACGAGGAAAGCATGCAAACTCCACACAGAAACCTGGGACCTTCTGGGTCCGTGTACGTGACGGCCAATGGATTTTCATCTTAAATCGGAAAATCCAAAAATGAAAAACGACCCGTTTTTTCTTTTTTCTTTCAATTTTACGATCGAAAAACAAAAGGATAGCCCGTTATCCGATTTTCTTTAGTGTGATTATAGACGAAAATCAGGAATAGAATATCTGTGTGGACAGTTGGACAGTTTTGATGTGATTTGTGGTCAGACAGACAAACCTGCATTTGTGAACACTTTCACAATTTATATACATATGAAAAACGATGTGATTTGTGTATCAATTAATTGTGTTTCAATATAAAAAGTACTGTAACAAGAAACAACACAGTATGATTATCAAAAAAGTATTTATTATAAATATTTCTCCAACTTAAAACAGCGCCTCTTGTATTGTCTTGTATTCTGTACAAGTTCAGAAATCAGAAGTAACCCTGATTTTATACCTATAATTTGCCAAAATCCACTTGTGATTTTTTTCACAAATCGAGCTAACTCTAATTCCAGTGTTTTTTTTTTAACCATTACTGTTATTACATGCGTTTTAAAGTGGTTCCAAGAAAACGGTTAATTTTCCTGCATCTGTAATATATGGATTTATCACTCTCTGACAGACGAAGTGTGGGTTGTGAAAAAAATTCACAAATCAGACTAGTCATTTTGTGCTTGGTTTGGTCTTTCTGCGTTGTAAGGTTTTTAAGTAATTCATGCATTAACATAAAAATGCAACTTCCAATGTCGTCGGATTTCAGGGTGGGAGACTTGATAATATAAATTCACAAATCACGATGAACACAATGCTTCAAGATTTAAGACTCTAAGTGACTACTACGAAGAGTAATATTCATTGGAATGCCGAATCGCTAACCGCAAACTATCTTTACTGGGGTCCTGCGACACCACACCACCTCCGCACATTCCTCTCTGAAAATCCACGTCTCGTCCCAAAATGAGTGTATAACGCCAAGGCAATATGCTTTCTTTCTATGTTTTTCAACAATAAAATCTCTGTACTCGCCCAAAGACATGTTAACAGGCGTCACAAGCTATTCTGTGATTTATTTGTACGTTGCAACTTAAGAAACCAACGTAACAGTAAATTGCTACAAGTGTGCGTCAAGCGTCATACTATGTGATTCTCTTATCTACTCCTTTGCACCAATTTTACCATGAACTTCTGGGTCACAACAAAACTGTCCAAAAAGACAGATTTCCACACAGATATTCCATTCCTGATTTTCGTCTGTAATCACACTAAAGAAAATCAGATAACAGGCTATCCTTTTGTTTTTCGATCGTAAAATCAAAAGAAAAAACGGGTCGTTTTTCGTTTTTGGATTTTCCGATTTAAGATGAAAATCCATTGGCCCACGTACACGGACCCTTCTGACTGTGAGGCGGCAGCGCTAACCACTGCCCACAGGGCCGCCATCAGTAGTCAGTAGTTTTCATAAAACACTAATAGCTTTGGAGTAGCAAGAGTGAGCCGTTTCAGCAGTCAGTAGTTTTCATACGACAGGAATAGTGTCAGTAATTTATAGTAAGATTAATGACCGTGAGCTGCTTCAGCTGTCAATGTTTTTATACAACAGTTTGTACAGAAGTACAGATTGTTTGGGTATTTTGTGAAGAAGAACACAGCAGTGTCAGTGCCTACTGCAGTTGCCTTTAACCCAAAGCTCATTCAGGGAGACTGTCCATGTAATTAAGGAACGTTAAGTTGCTCTAGATAAGAGCATTCCATTAAGGTAAATGTAGTGGTGATGGTGTGTAGGTTTATTTCAGCAATAATGAGGGTGAGTCATTTCAGTAGTCTTTAGGTTTTATACTAGTGTTCTGTGCTTAACAGATAAATTTTATGGTGAAAGTGATAGTGAACTGTTTTATTCATAGTGAACTTTTAAAATGTATGCCACTGCAGAATACTGATTACATGCCCTAAAATGTCATTTGTAATGTATTCCGTTAGACTCCTCAATGTAAGTTACATATTTGGAATATTTTAATTACTTCCACATCTGTCTTGCTTTTTACAACTGTATGAGTGTGGCAATCACACCCTGCATGGTCATATTCCACCCACTTTCTTCTTTTAATCTGAATTTCCAAGACAGAAATGAGTTTTTGTCCTGGCTCTGTGGTGCTGGCTCCAGCTCTGACTCCTCCTTTGTGTGACTGCAGCAACTTACGTTAAATGAATGTTTACATTAGAATCTTTGGTTTCGTATTCTGAAGGGTGTCCGGTAATGAATGGAAGTGGCGTAATTTATTAGAGAGAAGATAAACATGTGAAACAGAAAAACACTGTCATGTGATCCATTATTTTTAACAAGGTAACTGTATTCAAATGACCATCTATTTAAACTGTAATTGTAACAGAATACAGTTTCCCATCATTTGTAATCTGAATATGTAACGTTGGTACATGTGTTCTGTTTCTCCCCAACACTGTTTGTTACAGATTAAGAACAAGACACCATACACTTGGATGTATGTGCATTGCCTTTGTGTTGGTAGTGTGTAATATGCGTTGTGAGCATTGTGTGTATCGTTTTGCAGTGGAATGATTTTGACGATTACTTCTATCATGAGTTAATGATTCTATAGATAAGAGGGAGATAGAGGGAGAGTGGGAGCGAGCGAGCGAGCGAGCGAGCGAGGGAGAGACAGAGAGAGAGAGAGAGAGAGAGAGAGCACAGGGTCATACTCCTTCTGTGAAGTTTCTCTTACGTTCCCATTCTCTTTCCTGAGGGTAAGTAGTATACTTAATATCAGCGTCTGTGTGTGTGTGTTATAGTGTAGCAGCAACTGTGTGTGTTCGTCGGTGTGTTTGTTAGTCATTTACAGTTTGCTGTTCTGATATAACTACATTCATACTTTAAACCTTCATTGTTTATTTGGTGAACTGCTGCTGTTAAACTTTTACTTATAAAGTGGACATGCCACTGCAGTGTGTGTGTTATGTCATGACTGAAGTGGGATTTTTGGTGTTTTTCAGACAATAATGCAATAGAGTTACAGCTGAATGGGGCTGATACAAGACCTGAAGCACTCTGGATAATCATCAGCTTCACTTCAGACTACTTAGGGTTTAATTATAGATGAAGACTTTATTTACTGGCACGTGAGTGCATGTGTGTGTGTGTGTGGCCATGTATTTATCACATTTTGTCCCCTAAAATCACTTTTATCTGGTTTTTTGGGGCTTTGTGGGGACATTTGAGAGGTCCCCATGAGGAAAAATGACTTTATAGAAAATGTGCTTGTTTTATTTGAGAAACTAAAACAGGTAAAAGATGTCTGTGTGTGTGTGTTTGTGTGTGTGTGTGAGAGAGAGAGAGAGAGAGAGAGAGAGAGAGAGAGAGATCAGATTTGTGTTGCTCTGACCCCTTGCTGTGTGAACTCTGCCTCCTCTAACATTTAAGTCCTGATTATATGGCTTTGTTGAGTTGTTGGGGGAGATGTGCGGTGTGTTGAAGGTTATTATGCCTTCTAAAGTACCTTGAACTGTGAAATGCAAAAATAAGACTTTGAGGGAAAACACTGACTGCAGTTGAGGCAATATATAATTGTTTCAATAGATGTAAATGATTAATATTGGTTCCTTTACCAGCAGAGGAAGGTGAAAGGTCACTGACTATAACCTGTGACATCACTAGCGCGTATATGAATTTTATTATATATGAAGGGTATATAGTTTAGTATATAGGAGACTGAATAATAGTGTCAATAAAAATTTGGACTCTGGACAGTCTAACATCTGTGACTCAGGCAAACATGTAGTTTTGAATGTTGCATTAGTTTCTTAATAAACAATACACTGTTGTCTGATTACAGCTTGTCAGCTCTCCGGTCTAATTATGGAGCAGGGTTTTATGCAGATTGGTCGGTTTGGACAGTGGAACTTTGTGTTGTAGAGTCTGATTAGAGGGTGATGTCATATCCAGTGGGGTCTGACTAGAAATTGAGGTCATATGCAGTCGGTCCCAATTTGAGAGCTGAGTAAGTGCAGTCTGATATGCAGCCTTATTAGGAAGTATGGTTATAAACATAGCAGTTCAAACAGAGATAAGGTAGATTATGGTCTGAGAACTGTGAGTTATGAGGTCTTATTATGGAGCAGGATTATTTTTGTTTGGTCCAATTAACGGAATGCAGTGGGGTGTGATAAACGAGCAGAATTATTTGTTGCTTTGTCTGACTAGAAAGCAGTGTCATATGTAGTTGGTTCTGATTAGAGAGTGGGGTTATATGGAGTTGGTTCAGATTAGAGAGAGAGCTATATGTGGTTAGGTCTGATTACAGAGTATGAGGTTATATGTAGCTAGGTCTGATTAGAGAGTGGGGTTATATGTAGTTAGGTCTGATTAGAGAGAGAGCAATATGTGGTTAGGTCTGATTACAGAGTATAAGGTTAGATGTAGCTAGGTCTGATTAGAGAGTGGGGTTATATGTAGTTGGTTCTGATTAGAGAGTGGGGTTATATGTAGTTAGGTCTGATTAGAAAATGAGGTTATATGTAGTTAGGTCTGATTGGAGAGTGGGGTTATATGTAGTTAGGTCTGATTAGAGAGTGGGGTTATATGGAGTTAGGTCTGATTAAAAAGTGGGGTTATATGTAGTTGGTTCAGATTAGAGAGTGAGCTATATGTGGTTAGGTCTGATTACAGAGTATGAGGTTATATGTAGCTAGGTCTGATTAGAAAGTGGGGTTATATGTATTTAGGCCTGTTTGGAGAGTGGGGTTACATGGATTTAGGTCTGATTAGAAAGTGGGGTTATATAGTTGGGTCTGATTAGAGAGTGAGGTTATATGGAGTTAGGTCTGATTACGAAGTGGGGTTATATGTAGTTAGGTCTGATTGGAGAGTGGGGTTATATGTAGTTAGGTCTGATTAGAAAGTGGGGTTATGTGTAGTTAGGTCTGATTAGAGAGTGGGGTTATATGGAGTTAGGTCTGATTACAGAGAGGGGTTACATGTAGTTAGTTCTGATTAGAGAGTGGGGTTACATGTAGTTACAGTAGATCTGATTAGAGAGAGGGGCATGTGGAGACAGGTTTAATTAAAGAGTGGGGTTACATGAAGTTAAGTCTGATTAGACAGTGGGGTTATATGTAGTTAGGTCTGATTAGAAAGTGGGGTTATATGTAGTTAGGTCTGATTAGAAAGTGGGGTTATATGGAGGTAGGTCTGATTAGAAAGTGGGGTTATATGTAGTTAGGTCTGATTGGAAAGTGGGGTTATATGAAGTAAGGTCTGATTGGAGAGAGGGGTTACAGGTAGTTGTTTCTGATTAGAGAGTGGGGTCATGTGGAGTTAGGTCTGATTAGAGAGTGGGGTTACATGAAGTTAAGTCTGATTAGAAAGAGGGGTTATATGTAGTTAGGTCTGATTAGAAAGTGGGGTTATATGTACTTAGGTCTGATTAGAGAGTGGGGTTATATGGAGTTAGGTTTGATTAGAAAGTGGTGTTATATGTAGTTAGGTCTGATTAGAGAGTGGGGTTACATGTAGTTACAGTAGACCTGATTAGAGAGAGGGGTCATGTGGAGACAGGTTTGATTAGAGAGTGGGGTTACATGAAGTTAAGTCTGATTAGACAGTGGGGTTATATGTAGTTGGTTCTGATTGGAGAGCAGGGTCATGTGGAGTTAGGTCTGATTAGAGAGTGGGGTTACATGAAGTTAAGTCTGATTAGACAGTGGGGTTATATGGAGTTAGGTCTGATTGGAGAGTGGGTTTATATGGAGTAAGGTCTGATTACAGAGAGAGGGGTCATGTGGAGTTAGGTTTCATTAGAGAGTGGGGTTCCATGTAGTTAAGTCTGATTAGAAACAGGGGTTATATGTAGTTACGTCTGATTAGAGAGTGGCGTTATATGTACAACCCCAAATCAGAAAAAGTTGGGACGGTATGTTAAATTAAAATTAAACTGAAAACAGCGTTTTGTTAAATTACCTTTGACCTGTATTACATTGAAAACAATACAACAGCACATTATTTCATGTGTTCCTCATGAATTTTGTTGTTTTTTCTAAATAAACACGTATTCCAATTTTGGTTCTTGCAACACATTTAAAAAAAAGTTGGAACAGTAAAGCATTCACCACTCTGTAATGTTGCCATTCCTTTTCACAACATTTAAAAGACGTTCAGGGACTGAAGACACTAAGTGATGAAGTGTTTCAGGTGTAATTTTGTCCCATTCTTCCTGCAAACAAGTCTTAAGGTGGCCAACAGTATGGGGTCTTCATTGTCGCATTTTGCGCTTCAAAATGCGCCACACATTCTCTATTAGAGACAGGTCGGGACTGCAGGCAGGCCAGTCAAGTACCCGTACCCTCTTCCTCCGCAGCCAGGACCTTGTAATGTGTGCAGAATGTGCATTTACATTGTCTTGTTGAAATATGCATGGGCGTCCCTGGAAAAGATGTCTTCTTGAAGGCAGCATATTGTGCTCCAAAATCTTTATGCATTAATGGTGCCATCACAGAAGTGCAAGTTACCTTTGCCAAGGGCACTGACACAACCCCATACCATGACACACCCTGGCTTTTGGACTTGTTGCTGGTGACAGTCTGGATGATCCTTTTCTTCTTTGGTCCAGAGCACACGGCGTCCATTTCTCCCCAAAATACCTGAAATACTGATTCATCTGACCACAGTACACGTTTCCACTGTGTGATGGTCCATCCCAGATACCTCCGAGCCCAGAGAAGTCGACGGCGCTTCAGGACACTGTTAACATAGGGCTTCCTTTTGGCACAGTACAGTTTTAACTGGCATTTGTGGATGTAACTACGTATAAATGGATGTAAAAAACAAATTTAAAAAATGCAGTCATTCATTAAACCTAATCAAGGCTTGATTTTTTGTGATATTGACTCACGGTCAGTCATATTGCCGTGCCCTTATTAATTCTCCAGCCCGGTAAATTTCCAGAGCTATTTGTCTGGTTTTTCTTGTGTTTCTTAATTAATCCTATTTGCGAACATGGGTGTACACACACACACACACACACACACACACAGTGGCATACTTTGAACATAAAGGGCAAAAGTAAATGAAAACAATATATATATATTCATGTCTTCATGTGTGTTTCCTGACAATTTCCTAACATCTTTTTAATTATGTTCTTCGTTTGGGAACATAGGAACATACATACACTCGGTGGCATACATTAAACACAGAGGTCTGATCTGTCAGCTGTAACAATTCCCCCCTAAAATCTCACATATCGCTCCCACCCAGTTACTGCTTGCTGGATGTGTGTTTTCTGACAGCTCCTGACTGTTGTTTCTGCTGGTGAGCAGTAGGAGGCGTCAGTGCCGTGTGTCTTCTCAGCGGGGCCCAGACGCCTGTCACGTTATTAATGCCTTATGCTTTCAGTGCTCCCACAGTGTGTGCGTGTGTGTGCGTGTCTCTCCCATGGTGCTGTGGAGAGTCGAGATACAGATCATTACTGTAGGAGAGTATGTTTTATGGAAAGCTTGCATGTGTTTAACACAACTGTGGAAGAATCCTGAATGAAAGAGGATGCAGTGTGCAGTGTCGTTCAAAAGGATTGCAGCTTTGTGTGTGTGTGTGTGTTTGGAAGGTAAATGCAGTGTTTTCACCTCTTATTATACACTTAGCAGTGGGAAGGGTCAAACTCAGCAGAGCCAGGCTGATTTGTAGGTGTGTTTTGTATGTGTAAGGAGAGACGATGACGATGACGAGGATGATGATGATGATTATAATTGGGGAATTTTCTCTTTTTCAGGCTTCAGAGCTTTACCATGGACAACAGCTACCAAAATCCTGAAACTGAAATCAAATGTAAAGAGCCTCCGAGTCCTCCGAAACAGGTGTGTGTGTGTGTGTGTGAGAGAGAGAGAGAGACAGAGAGTGTGTGTGTGTGTGTGTGAGTGTGACCTTGGCCTGATTTCCTCCTTCTTTCTTGTCAAAGGTGGAATATACACATTTATATTTATATATGTTGAGAGAGAGAGTGTGAGAGAGAGAGAGAGAGAGAGAGAGAGAGAGAGAGAGAGAGAGAGATAGTCAGGGTGGTGGGAGGTAGGCAAGGGGAACGACAGAATGGAAAAGGGAGAGAGTGAGAAAAAGATAAAGAGAGGTGCCAGGGAGAGAGAAAGACTTCACTAAACCAGTGAAGGAGAGAGCGGTGCAGAAGAAGAAAGAGAGATTGGAGGACAGAGAAAAAGAGGGAAAAGAAAGTAGAGGGAGGTGGAGGAAGAGAGAGGTATGAAGAGAAATTGATACGGTAGGAGAGAGAGAGAGAAAAAAAGAGAAAGAGAGAGAGTAAGACAGAAAGAGAGAGAGAGAGAAAGACAAAAAGAGAGAGAGAAACAGAAAAAGAGAGAAGACAAAAGAGAGAGAGACAGAAAGAGAGAGAGAGAGACAAAAAGAAAAAGAGAAAGACAGAATGAGAGAGAGAGAGAGAGAGAGAGAGAGAGAGAGAGAGAGAAATATAGAAAGAAAGAGAGAAAGACAGAAAGAAAGAGAGAGAGAGAGTTGTGGTGGTGGAAGGCCAAGGAGAACAAAAAGCAGAAAGGGGAGAGAATAGAGAAAAGAGAGAAAGTGACAAGGAGACGGGAGAAGGAGAGGAAGAGGGAAACAAGATGGTGGGAGGGATGAGAGACAGTTCGGGAAGGAAGGGCCGAGAGAAATGTGGTAAAAAGGAAGGCACAAGAAACTGCACAATACTGAACTAATTTCAGCTTAATGTTGCTGAGAGGGTCCTGCAAGTGGCCCAGCACCAACCCGGGATTTGAAATATCCCTTGGACTATTTTTGTGTTGTAGTCATGGTTTTATTTTGGTAATACAGCGGTACCTTGACTTACGAGCGTCCCAACTAACTAACTAACTAAGTTTTTCGAGATACGAGCTGTCTCTCAGCCATTTTTTTGCTTTGAGTTGAGAGCTAAAATTCAGGTTACGAGCCAGCTCACTGTGAGATGGCGCTATTTGATGACATTTCAAAAACATGCTGAAAGGGAGGACGACAGACCACACTGGACAGGTTTTTTATCGAAAACCGCTGCAGATGAAAGGGAGGAAAGCGTGGCGAAAAATTAGCGAATAAGATTCAGTTCAGCCTTTCTCCTCCACCTTCGTCAGCAAGTCGTCTGATCTCCAACGCAAATGCTGAACATTATACTTAATAAAACCCATTTATTGCAGTACATTCCATTGTAAGGTGTTTTTTTTTTCAATAGTCATTATTTATGAGCACATTTTTCTTATTTAAAAACATGTAACAAAAAACGTAGTTTTTTCTGGGGGGGAGGGGTGGGGGGGTGGTTTAGATTTTCCATCGTTTATTCTGGAACGTCCGCCCAAAGCTTCGGGGTGCGCGGCGGATTGTGGGAAATGTAGTTTTCTGCAAAAGCAGCTCATTTTACAGGCTGAATTTGTTCAAAATGACAAACTTCAGTGTTTCATTTTCAATTGATCAAATAGTTTTCAATTTTGTAATGTTATAGTGTAATAAATAAGAAATTTATATGTCTAAACAAACAATTTTTGAGAACAAATAATTTAGCATATACATGTGTAATTATTACATTGTTTTAGTTACAAAAACTAGTTTACACCGCACGTTACAACTCTTGAGCAAGTCCAAGGTGAACGTCGCCAAACACACTCACCAGTGGGCAGCATGAGCCTGGAGTCGTGGAACAAAAACAGAAGACATGAACCAGGAAAACACGAAGCAAAAATCCGGGATGGCAAACTCCACAAATAACACTCCACACGACCACACGCCGCCAAGGTATGAGGGAGAAGAACTCAAAATCGAGCCGGATCAACTGGGTTAAAATAACCAAATAAAATGAGTTAATAAACTAATAAATAGTGATGGGCTATCTGAAGCCGAGGCTCCGCAGCGTGTATCGAGTATAAGGGGGCGTGGCAGACGAAGCCCCGCTTCGAGGCGTGTATCGTTTGGCAGAAAACCATGTGACCGATGACAAACGAAGCCTCGGTTCGTTACGTCAGCGTTTCATCCCAAGTGTCGCTTGCAAATTGCAATTTGCATAATTTAGTAGTAGTATTGTATTAGACTAATACAATACTACTACTTAATTATACAAATTGCAAATGTGGAATAAAATATAAGTTGCATAAAAAATAAACAAAAGAAAAATTCTGTCTGATACTCGCTCATACACTCTCCAACAAAACAACCCACGAAGCGCCGGCGGGATTCACCCCCATTTATACAGCAAGCGACACTTGGGATGAAACGCTGATGTAACGAACCGAGGCTTCGTTTGTTATCGGTCACATGGTTTTCTGCTTAAACGATACAGGCCTCGAAGCGGGGCCTCGTCTGCCACGCCCCCTCATACTTAATATGCGCTTCGGAGCTTCATGTGCCCATCACTACTAATAAACCATTAGCGAAACAGAACTAAATCAGAACCAGGTGCTCAGAATTAAGATCGAACGTAAATACGCGAACTAATTCACCGGTGAACTACTAGGAATATGGAACACGAAGTGTACACAAAATCCCGTAAGTATATCGATCTAATCCGGGCGTGAACTACTAGGGAGTGTGCACGAAGTGTAGATAACGGACCCGGAAGTAGGGAGCGAGCTAAAGGGGAGGTGCACAGCTACACGAAAACCTAACGTGAGCTAAGAAACATGAAGGGAGGACACCGAAACGTGATCCCCAAGACAGACTTCCTCTCAGGCTCAGAACTCTGGGGACCGTGAACGTGGCACGGCCACCGAAGGGTGCGCGGCCGTGACGCAATGGGGAAAATTGATTTGACATACGAGTAATTTGAGTTACGGAACGAGTAAAACCCGAAAGTCAAGACACCACTGTATTCAATCCGAGTACCGCGTACTTAAAATATACGTGGTCGGCAATGGTTGTAAACAGGAGCTGGCCCTGGCGATGACAAGCGATCGTTGTCCCTGGTGCTGAAACGGCGCTTGGCCTGGTGCCAGAGCTGCGGTGTGGGCATGTTTGTTTCAATTTTTTAACCCTGCTGTTATGTTGCGGGTCGAATTGACCCTTTTTACATTTAAAAAATCTAATTTAATGTATTTTTTTCAGTACGAAACTTCTTGTGCTTGGCTTAATAAGGGTAATCAACAGCATGTTTAGATTACATAGATACAGTTCGGGTCAATTTGAATTTAAAATAATCAATGTCATGTAAAACTATTGTGTTTTATATGTAGGTCTTTTCAATGTACAGTACATTAAAAAAAGTTTAAAAATGCATTTATTTATGAAAAACGAGTGAATTATCCTCATTAAACCACGATCTGTGAGAGGTAAATTACACCATTACACCAAATATTAATTGAAATGGTTAGTAATGGAGATAATAATTCGATATAAACAATATTTATTGGGATCTTTTCAACAGTTTTGGATAATTAAATTGACCCCGGAACATCACTGGTGTTTGTGAGAAACAAACATAACAGAAGGGTTAAATTGCATTTACACAACATTTGGTTTAAGAGAGACAGAATAGGAGAGACAGGTCCAGAGGGAGGCGTGACAAGGTGAGAAATTTTTTTTTCGCATATAAGTGCAGGCATGCGTTAAACACAAACCAGCAAGAATACGAGTCGAAATAAATAATAGTAGGCCAACAATTTGTCATTGTCTGATTAAAATGATCATTTTGTTTCCCAGCCCGGATACTAGGCAGGTGGGTGGGCATATGGATCCAGGTGGAAGCTACATGTCACTGCTTCTCAGTTAAGCAAAAGGTAACGTTGCTGAGGTCGGCAGGGTCTTCCAGAGAAGGCAGGGAAGGAAAGAAAGCTCTGATAAAAGTTCTTCATATAATGAATTAATTAATGAAGCCTGTGTAGGTGCGATGACAAACTTTTGGTGTGCGCATAAACCTAACCCTACCCTACCCTTGACCCTCCTATCGTTCAATCCGAGTGACATCCCTCACTGGTTTAAGAAAACTATGTTTTATTCGTTTACACGAATCCACGGAATCCAGCGTTTTGAAAAATCTTCATTTTGGAGGGCGTTTTAAAACATATCTGCGTTTGAGGGGGCTGAAACCCAAATGTATAAAAAAATCATTCATTCATTCATTCGTTATCTGAACCGCTTAATCCCAACTGGGGTCGCGAAGGGGAGGCCCGGAGCCTATCCCGGGAACTTACGGGTGCAAGGCAGGGAACAACCTTGGGCAGGCGCCAACACGCCGCAGGGCACACACTGACACAATCACACTCACATTCACACCTTACGGGGCCAATTTAGAGTCGCCAGTTAACCAATAGTGCATGCCTTTGGACTGTGGACCCGGAGGAAACCCCACGCGAACATGGGGAGAGCATGCAAACTCCACACAGAAAGACCCTACGGCCGTCCCCGGGGTTCAAACCCAGGACCTTCTGGCTGTGAGGTGCCAGCGCTAACCACTGCACCACCGTGATGCTCTAAAAAGAAAAAAATTAGTTAATACAAACATCTGCATATGTGAAAAACTGTGTTTACGTGTAAATGAAAGGTTCAAACGTATAAAAAAATATATGTTTATAAAAATATCTGCATACGTTTAAACAGGCCCTAATTCTGGGCAGTTTCCTTCGACCCAAGAATAGGAATTGCAGTGGTATGTTTTAACGAGGAACGAATGGAAATCACTTCTCACTTTATCAGGTTTGTGTCTCTCCTAACAACCACATCTCTTAAGTGTGTTGCTCTTCATGAAGCAGTGTGTGTGTGTGTGTGTGTGTAGGCTTCTGAGTCTTTGTTAGTTATCGGCTGTCACACATCTCTCTCATTTCTCTCTCTTTCAGTCCTTTTTGCCAATCCACACTAGAGCCTGTATCAAACAGTTCGTAAATAACAATTTAAATAGATATGGAAATAAAAATAACAGACAAGTAAAAATTAGGGAGGAAATTGTTGACCGATGCTGATGTCCGATATTTTCACGCTTATCTGCAGATGCCTATAAACGAGTAAGGCAGAGTCTAGCACGAGCACAGTAACCTGTCCTGTAAAGACAAGATATAGTGCTCGCCAAAGTTCCACTGTGCAATCAGAATTTTGGCACAAAAATAGCGTCATAACTTGCGCCAAAACTTTCCGCACGTCCAGGCGGAGTTGAGCAGGTTAAGACGAGGTTTTTGCTCGCAAACGTTCCACTGCATGCTCAAAATTTGGCCACAAAATAACACCATACAATTTAATACAGAAGGCACAGGCCGTATAAAATCCCACCTTGGACTTTGGACATGCAAACGCTAGCTTATCAACATTCAATAAACGCGTCATGAAATATCGGCAGAAAACGTCGGGCAAATCTATGCATCGGTCCAGTGCTGATGACTTCAGAAAGCAATTATTGGCCGATTCCGGTATGATTCCGATAATAATAATTATTATAATAATACTAATAATTTATAGGGCGGCATGGTGGTGCGATGGTTAGTGATGTTACCTCAAGCAGTAAGGTCCAGGGTTTAAATCCCAGGGTCAGCTGTGGGGTCTTTCTTTGTGGAGTTTTTGCCAGGTGTTCCAGTTTCTCTCCCACAGTCCAAATGCGTGCACTATAGATTGATTGGCTCATCTAAATTGGCCCCATAATGTGTGACTGCGAGTGTGTTTGTATGAGCGTGTGTACTCTGCAGTGTGTTGCCGTCCATCCGGGGGTTGGTCTGACTCGTGCTCAAAGTTCCCGGCATAGGCGCCGGTGCAAGCAAACCTGAAAGGGATTAAGTGGTTCAAATAATGAATTAAATTTTTTGTTTTAATTATTATTTATGTAGTACTTTTATACATAAAATGCCGTCCAAAGCCAAGTAACCAAACAGGAGTATAAACATTCATTCATTCATTCATTATCCGAACCGCTGAATCCCCATAGGGGTCGCAGGGACCGAAGCCTATCCCAGGAACCACGGGTGCAAGGCGGGGACCAACCCCGGGCAGGCGCCGACACACCACAGGGCAGAGTATAAACATTGAAAATGAGTGTCGGATGATGCAATAAATAATCACATCAGAATTCGGTAGTGTAACGATTAGGAAGCTGGCTCTGTGAGAGGAAGGTCTGATTGATTGGTACCTTTACCGGTTCAAATTGGAGGTACTTGTGAGTGAGGTACCGTCTCCAAGCACTACTCCCCAGGCGCTGCCAAAAAGCTGTCCACTGCTCCTTCACGGACGGGTCAAATGCAGAGGTCACATTTCATTGTGGTGTACTGTACTGTGGTGTGTTCACAAGGACAAATATTTCACTCACTTAAATTCAAATGTAAATATGTGTAAGATAAGTGTAACAAATTAGAGTTAATAAAATACAATAAAATAATAGTGTATAAGACAGAAATTTTCACACAGTAAAATCATAACACATTAAAATATAACTTTACAACTGATTCATTCAACAATTCATTCATTCATTATCTGAGCCACTTAATCCCAACCAGTGCCCTGGGAACTTATGGGCGCGAGGCGGGGACCAGACCTGGGCAGGCGGAAACCGGAGCACCTGGAGGAAACCCAACAGACACGGGGAAAGCACGCAAACTCCACACAGAAAGACCCTACGGCCGAGCCGAGGGTTGGAACCCAGGACCTTCTCGCTGTGCCGCCCCAACATAACAACTTAACAAGTCAAATAGGAAAACATCAATCTAAAAGTTATTTCTTAAACACCCGGCTAAAGAAATAAGCTAAACTAAAAAAAGTTTCTGCTTCTCTTATAGCTGGTGTGTTCCAAAGTTCAGTGGTTTTTAACTTTTGGTATGTGGATAATCTCAGAATTTGATGATGTAAGAGACAATCTAAGAGTGAAAAGATCAGTGATGTAAGATGGTGCTAAGCCGTAAGGTGCGTTGTAAGCAGATAAATGAATATTAAAATCTTCTGTAAAACACACAGGTAGCCAATAGAGTAAAGTGAGCGATTATTTGTCATTGTGAACACACTACAATGAAATATAACCCTTGCATTTGACCCCTCCATGAAGGAGCAGTGGGCAGCTGACATGGACAGCGCTTGGGGACGGTAGCTTGAGCATGAGTACCTCAGTGGTACTTTTAGCGGTCCGGTTTCTATCACGGGGCGAACACCTTAACCGTTACGCTTCCAGCTAAAGACTGAAGACGGATTCTTGAAATATATTGTATGCTTGTTGTCACGACATATATCATCCTCCACAGGTTAACACTGCAATCTCACTGCTGACTGATTTATGTCGATATACGTTGAATCCTACTTATCAAGATGGGAAACAGAACATGGACTTCAATGTCGTTCTAAACCGGCTCTGATACACACATTCAAATGACCTTACAACTCGTTTACTCCAAAGGAAGCCTGTAACAAGACAGACAAGGTGTGTAAGTGCTCTGGTTAGGATATGACAAGAATCGTAGGCTTTAGCCGTTAGCCCGTGTAGCGTGGATGGTTAACCCAAACGCGGAGTGAGAACGCGAGTAGGTAGGAGAACCGTGCGAGTTCATCTAAGAACTCTCTAACACATAGAGTAAAGATTCCCACGAGAATCCGCGTTCTATTGGACACACTCAATCAAGGAGATAACCATATAACTGAGAGTACTCACAGTAGATGCCAACTGAAGTCAGAGGTGGGCTGGTGACCCAATTACTGGGCGGTGAGCCGCGAGAAAAAGCCTCCTTTTATACTTCCCGAAACGCGTCGAATCCTTCCGGGTCCCCGTGTCGGTCACGTGATCGGAGTGCGCGTGACAAGGTGCGCACATTTCCATACCCTTTCCTGTCTGTGTGTGAGTGGCATCTGCCTGATGTAGGTTCATTATTTAGCGGTGTTCTGGGCAGCGTGTACAGCCTCAGATTAAAGAGATTTTTCCCGCAATTAAATCGGACTTCAGAATTCAGCTTAGCACTGGGAGATGACTTTGATCCGCAAATAACAAGTTTGGGAGTGGTGGTGTGTGTGTGTGTGTGTGTGTGTTTTTTTTTCCACTGAGGTGACGCAGCTTTGAGCTGTGGGCTTTGAGACAGTGATAAGCACACAGGAATCTCCCCTAGCCTATTTTCAGCTGAGATATGCACATAATCAGACACCACATGACGGATGTACTGATGTATAGATACATAAAATTATATGTAGCTGTGAAAAACATGACAGTTCCTTCCATTACAGCCGTTTGACAGATCAAAACTTATGCCGCCTTGTTCTTTCATTATAGTATATCTCAGTTCATTCAGAAATATTGCTTTGATACACAGAGTTTTGAAGTTTGCCATTAATTTTCCATCTAGTACTAGATAAACACTACAAGGACATTTGTCTCTGAATATAAATGAGGTGAGAAACGCAGCTGACAAATTCTTTTTGTACGGTAAATACAATGTCTTAGTTGGAAGATTTGTTCAAGCTAAGTTCCCTTTGACTCAGTTTAGCCTCTTGGAATAACTTCAGCGTGAAGCAGTTTATACTTCACTCATTCATTCATTCATTCATTTATTCATTAATTATCCGAACGTCTTAATTCCAACTGAGGCTGCAGGGGGCACTGGAGCCTATCCCAGGAACTTATGGACAACACACCGCAGGGCACACACACACTCCCACAATCACACTCTCACGGGACCAATTTACAGTCGCCAATTAACCTAGATTACATGCCTTTGGACCGCGGGAGGAAACCCACGTGAACACGGGGAGAGCACGCAAACTACACACAGAAAGATCCTCCTTCCGAGCCGAGGGTCGAACCCAGGACCTTCTCACTGTGAGGTGGCAGCACTAGACACTGTGCCACCCCGTGGTTTATACATGACACATCTAATAAATAAAAGAACTTTTTAAAAATGACGTTGTCATTTCCCAATAATCTCTGAATTCTAAAATAATTGCAATAAGTAACAACCTGGTGGCTCAATCTTCGCTTCTTTTAACTTTTTTGTTTGACTTTCGGGACTAATTCATTCATTCATTCATTATACGAACCACTTAATCCCAACTGGGGTTGCGGAGGGCGACCAGAGCCTACCCCGGAGACCAAACCCTGGGTAGGCGCAAACACACCACAAGGCACACTCACTCACACAATCACACTCTCACTCACACCTTACAGGGCCCATTTAGAGTCTGCAATTAACCTATAGTGCCTGCTTTTGGATTGTGGGAGGAAACCTGAGCGCCCGGAGGAAACCCACACGAACACGGGGAGAGCATGCAAACTCCACACAGAAAGGCCCCACGGCCGACCCGGGGGTCGAATCCAGGACCTTCCTGCTGTGAGGCAGCCCCTGACTTTCAGCAGTTTTCACCTAAAAAAGAATGACCTATGGTCAAAATGGCTTTAAATTGCCTTCTTGCCATAATTAAGTCTTAATCTCAACTAAAGTTTTTGAAGATTTGGAGATGTTAGGGAGTTGGCCTTGTGTTCAGTCCCAGACTGGGACATTTACCACTGAGGTGCTTAGGAGCAAGGTACCGCCCCCAAGCTACTGGTGCTGCCAAAAACGCTGCCCACTGCTCCTTCACGGATCAGACAAAAGTCCAAGTCACATTTCGTCGTGGTGCACTGTGTGCTGTGGTGTACTGTGGTGTGTTCACAATGACAAATGATCTCTCACTTAAAATTAAAGGGAGCAGCGATCCGATACAGCTTTCTCTTTCAGTGTTTACTAGATGTGATTGAAAACACTGTGTTTGTGCCTGTCTGTGTGTAACCGGCTCGGCTACCCCTCTGCGTTGTGTTGTGTGTAGTGAAATAAACACCGGAGTCAGTCTGCTGGTTCAGTTGTATTTTATGCTGCATAAGTAGAAAACATGCAGTTAATTATTCGTTGTACACTCCTGCCTGCTCCTGCTCGCTCTGTTCAGACCTCCCGCGGACTGAAGCAAGAGTTCACAATACAAAGGATTCCATATATACAAGAAGTAGTGGTAATATAAAGAAAACAGTAGTAACTAATAATCACTTCAAGTACAACATGACTGTATCTGCAAAATATATCTTGTATAAAACACTTTTCTTAACACAATCAAAGTTTCCAGCATTTTGTACAAACATAAAACCAATTTAAGTTTGAACACATATAAAGAAATCATGGAAATACATGAAAAACTGTACCTGCATAAGTAGAAAACATGCAGTTAATTATTCGTTGTACACTCCTGCCTGCTCCTGCTAAACATTCACACAAAGAAATCAGCAGTCACGCTTCACAGGCCAACTTTTACGCAGACAACGACACACTGCATTCCCTCGATTAAAACTACACTTTTGCAGGTAAAACAACTTTAAACTCGGTTCTAAGGAAAGACAACTTATTCACGTAACTCATTTATCTATCGTAACAATACATCGATCAAGTATATAGTAATTATTTCTCTTTTTACACATTTTCGAACAGGATTAAACAAAATGCATACCTCGCTCTGTTCAGACCTCCCGCGGACTGAAGCAAGAGCGCGCAGCGCGCCAATGACGTCACAGCGGCGACGGGCGCGGAACTCAAGAAATAAAAACCTTTTTCTCCTTTTCTTTTCTTACATATATAGATATACATATTAATTACCAACGGAGAAACATACAGATTTTGGGTGAATTAATAATAAAAACACAAACTATAATCAACACCTGCTACATGTGCATGTGTGTGTGTGCGTGTGTATAAGGAAGTAGGGATGTTGGAGTTGCAAAGGTGGATGTGTGTGTGTATGTTTGTGTCATCATCTGAGTGTTGTTCCACTTTGACACTAAGCTTCCCAGTGATTTGCTGTTCATACCCTGTGTTGATATTCTGTGTGTGTGATTATTGTCTTTTTTTTGGTTGTTGCAGCGTTTGACATGCTGTCTGCTCAGCGCTGCGTTTTTCGGTGCGCTGGGATCCTCCTTCCTGTACGGCTACAACCTGTCTGTGGTCAATGCCCCCACCAATGTGAGTCACACTTTCAGTTGCACTGTCCATTTCTCTTCTAATTTAAGGTTCAGTTTTTACGTCGTCTAATTTGATAATGCGAAGGTTTGAGAATATTCTCAGTTCACTGAAGCTTGTCCGTGAATGAAATAGTAGTCCGTAATCACAGCAAATTTAAGCTTCCGGGTGGTGGTGATGGTCTAGCCTCGCCTCTGGGACAAGAGGTTGTGGGTTCGAATCCTACTTCCAACTCTACCGTCTCTGAGGAAGACCCCTAACCCCAAGTCGCTCTCAGGGAGACTCTTCAATGTAAGGCAAGTCAAAGTAAGCTTTAATATCATCTAGTGGTGGAGAAAAAAAATTGAATTGAATTGAATCGCTATTATTTCTCCATCTATTCAAAATCGATTCATATTTTTTCAACTAATGTAATGGCACTAGTTACTTATCTTATTTACACAACGGCATGTCATCTCTGCATCTACGATGTTACACGTTTACAATTCTACTTTGCTCTCTGTACCGCGCAGGGCAGAGTTTCGTACGTACTTAATGCTGAGGATCGGTTTGATCAAGTTGTAGCGTGAGAATATTAGTTTTCATGTAAACCTACAGTATAAACAAGGGAAACACTGCATATGAGTTACATTTCATAAACTATGTTTCATTGTGATTTTTTTGTTGATCTGCCATGGTCAAATGGGAAAAGTAACTCAAAACAGCAAACTGGAAACAAGTATTGATTTGTGAATCGCTTACAAATCGTGAATTGACTTTGAATCCCAAGAATCAAAATCGAATCGAATCGTGAGATTTTCCAAATCATGCACCCCTTTTGTCATCTCTGTTGTATACAAGTATACAGAAAGATGAGACGACGTGGCTCCAGTTTTTAAAGTACAAACAACGAATAAGGCACAAAAAGACTAAGCATATATAAATCGACTATAAAATATCAACTTTCAACTAGAGGTAGACAAAGAGACAGTGCATTTTTCTTCCATGCAGTTATTCAAAACTACAGTTATGGTTCTGGAATTGTCTTTTTGTACTGAGTGTGCAGATCAGCAGCAGTTCAATATGAAAATTCAAAACATAATCTATTAAAAAATAACAGTATCTTTATAAAGTCTAGTGAATAACATGCAAATGTCATAATAGCAGTCAGGTGGAGAAACTACTATCAGTAGTATATACAGTAGAGGTGTTGAAATTAATCACATCTGCCTCAATACAGTTTTTTCAATCGGTGGTCCGTGGTGGTACTGCAGGTGGTCTGTGACATCCAGTTTCATTACTGAAATCACTTTTACTGAAAATTCTTCCATTTGATTTATTTTTCCAAACATCTCCAGAAGATTTGAGCATCTTCATGGGTAAGGAATTTAATGCAAATATCTAAAAACTAATAAAAATACTCCTATCCGTCCCACCCAGCACACACACACACACACACACACATACACACAACGGACACAGTGGACAGCTGAAGACGACTGCTTAGTCTGAGAGGTGGTCCCTGGGACAGGAGCAGTTGAAAACCCCCGAAGTATATTACAATAGCTTTGCTTGGTGATTTTCTGGCTACGGCATCCCGTTAGTAACTCTGGCTGCATGATCTGCGATCAGAGGTGAACAGTAACAAATACATTTACATGAGTACTGTACTTATGGCACACCCTGGTGCATGACCAAGAGAGAGAGAACGCAAATGCAGGGGTAAATCCAAGGATAATTTAATAAATACGGTAGGCAGGCAATGGGCAAACGAGTGTCCAAAAGCAGAAGACAATGGTGGAAAACAAAGGAAGACCAAACACACTGAAATCAGCCATGGGAGATTTGTGCTTCCAGCGTGGTCCCAAAGGAGAAAGGCAGAGCTGCTTGTGGGCCTCGGCTCGTTGTCTTGTGTCGTTGGGGAATCCACCTGTCCAGCAACACCACGGACTACTGGAAGGCACAAGGACAAAAACTCATAGAAACCAGGTCAGGACACAGTCAAACAAAACGACGTTCAAACGCGGTGTGTGTGTTTGTGTGCGCGCACATGGATTATTGGTGATGCGACTCATCAGTGAAGCTGCTTGTGCCCTAAACACTGAGGAAGCGGTGGATTCCCCTTCACAGTTACACAGCTCTGTTAAACGCTGCTGTTGGGAGTGGAGAGGGTGGGGAGAGAGATTGGAGAGTGATTGAGAGAGGAGGAAAAGATGAGAGTGACGGGGTGGGAGAGAGAAATCGAGAAAATGGAAGAGAGAGGAGGAAAGGGGAGAGAGAGAAAGGGATGAGGAGAGGAGGACTGAGAGCAGCTTTTATGAGGCTGTAGGAGCTGATTGTCTCCTAAAAGTCAGTAAATCTGATTTTTGTGGCTTTAGGAGGACATTTTTGGATGTGAGAACCAGTCATGAGGAGTTTTTGTTGAATCAGGTTAACCTTTTTATAACCCATGTATATGTCCTGATATAACACAATAAACAATCAAAGTCAAAGTAAATTTTATTGTCATCTCTGCTATATACTGTACAAGTTATACAGAGAGATGAGACGACGTGGCTCCAGTTTTAACTAGAGATGTAGCCGATCCGATATGTGGATCGGTATCGGTCCAATAACAGCTCAAACGGCTGGATCAGATATCAGTGGAATTGGGCTGTTCTATGGAGCTGATCTGTAAATACGTGCACGCTTATTTCGTTATGCGTGGCAAGTGGCACTGCGGTAAAGTACAGTAGAGCTGAAACGATTGTTCCAATAAATCGAATAATTCTATTACAAAAAATGGTCGAGGCAATTTTTCTAGAATCGAAGCTTGGTTTAATTCATTTTACCCACTAGAGCAGCTCCGCTTGTATTTCACACAGACGCTTAATAGTGACACACAACGTTTTCAGTGGCGCGATCAAGACAAGACCTGATCCCTCTGTATGTGAAAGTATTTGTGAGATGTTCCGTGCACTGAAATAGAAGTAAATGCATAAAAACACATAAATGACATTTTTCGCGATGTAAACACGCACACTGTGTTAATGAGCGCGCGCATGAGCGCCGTTACTCGCTAAAACACTCCATTTCGGTTAAAATGTCGACGTTATTACAGACACAAACCATATTTAAGCTGATAAATAACCACAACAACCAGCGCTCTACTCACAATTCTGCCGTTTATTTAGATTTCCCTGTAGATTTCCATCGTTTATTCTGGAACGCGCGCCCAGTGCTTCAGGGCGCGTCACAATTATTTGTATATAATTATTTGTATAATTATTATTGCATTTATTTTTCTTATTTACTGGGAAGAGCTCAGTTACAATTTGAGATGCACCTATCCGATACGCGGATGGAATATCGGTCCGATAACGACTCAAATAGCTGGATCGGGTATCGGTGGCACTGGGCCGATTGCAGATTTGTAATTGTAGGGTTTTCTATGTTTTGCTTGTTTATTGTTCAACATTCGCACTAATTCCTACTTACTGATAAGACAATGAGCAAAACAAACAGTGCAATACACTACAAAACCCGAAAGCAAATCACAGGATCATACTGTGTTCCTGACGTTTTTAGCGCCACGCAGGATTAGGGACTGTCACTAAATTACAGAACCGTGTTTAAACAAAATTTTTAAACATTTTTTTTAACATGTTATTTTAATAATAAATAATTTAGCATATACATATGGGTGTGTAATTATGACATTGCTTTAGTTAGGAGAAGTCAAGTATTTAAGCCAAGTATTTCCAGAATAATCTACGTCTCTTCCTCGCAGAGAAATACACAATTTATTCATTAAAAACAGGTATCGGATCGGTACTTGGAATCGGCTGATTTGGGGAAATTGGTGGCGTAATGGTTGGGCGCTCACACCCGTAGTCAGAAGTGTCACCTGTTCGATTCCCAGACTGGTAAAGTTGAGGTACTATAGATAACACTCTGAGTTCGTGGAGAAAGTCCGAAAGCTTTCCGAACAAATACACTACTCCAGCACCTTGAGAAGAAAACACTGAGAGATGGTAGAGAAAACAATAGCTGTTTGGCTAAAGGGTTAGCACATCACCTCGTGGTAGCTTAGCGGTTAGCCGCGGTGTAGCTTATTGGTTAGCCCGGTTGGCGTTGGCTGGCTTCTGTGACTGTGATGAGACAATGGTACGATCACGAGGGCGAACGGACAAAGAGTGATGGGTCAGACTGGTTAAATAAGAAGTGCACAACTATTCATTCATTCATTTTCCGAACCGCTTAATCCCAACTGGGGTTGCGGGGGGACCAGAGCCTATCCCGGGAACTCATGGGCGCAAGGCGGGTACCAACCCTGAGCAGGCACCAACACTCCGCAGGGCACACACACACTCACACTCACATGCACACCTTACGGGGCCTATTAACCTAAATTGCATGCCTTTGGACTGTGGGAGGAAACCGGAGCACATGGAGTAAACCCACGCGAACACGGGGAGGCACGCAAAACTCCACACAGCAAGGCTCTACGGCCGTCCCCGGTGTTTGAACCCAGGACCTTCTCGCTGTGACTCGGCAGTGCTAACCACTGCGCCACTTTGCCCCAAGTGCACAACTAATTAACAGAAAATAAACCAATGAGAAAACAGAACTGAAACAACCAATGAGACACGTTAGGAATGCAAAGCCCAACCCAAGACACGACAAACCAGGAAGTGACTAAACGGGATTTCTTAAAGGGCCAGACACACACACCAAAACAACCCCAACGTGGACTTGTCAAACCTCAGGTTTAAGTCTCTGGCGAGTCCGAGCATCGGGGAGGAGCCGCGGACATGACAACGGGATACGGTTGTTGCAGAAAGGTTAACCATTGGGTTTAGGTCCAGAACTCATAAAGATAGCACAATGTGGCTGTGGATGTGTGTATATTTGTGTGATGCATGATGTGTTTTTGTGCTTTTGTCAGGCACACAGAGACGGAAAATGTTGGTGTATCCTGTGTGTGAATGCGATAAATGTGGTTGTGGCTTCCGTGTAGCCAATCACTTTAGCTTTTAGAGCAGGTGATTCACACTAAACCTGCACACACAACAACAACCATCATGCTGCTATTGATCTCCTCCAGCCTGTATGCCCACACACACAATACACACACACACACACCCCAGCACTCACTCCCTTTCCTCTCTCTCTCTCTCTCTCTCGGCAGTATGTAAAAAGTCATTCTACAATGTCACGTTTCTCTATTGTATGTAAAATGTAATGACATTTAACTCTACAGAAATCAGCACTGATGGGATAATTATGCAAGGGCATAGTTCAAGTCCTTTCTGTCCAGAAGCAAGGTTTGAGTTCAGTTCAGTTTGGATCATTTCTTATAAAGGATCACAGTCTGAACGGCAATGCTGCGTCTGTCCACTAGTGGTCGCCATTTTTCTTTGCCCCAATCTGTTTCTTTGGCTTGTTTGCCCTAATGTGTTTCATTTGTGTGTCTTTCTATAAAAGTTGGCTTCTCCACTTCATATCTGTGCCAGCATTTGATCATTATTGTCTGTGGGTTTTTCCATTTGCTCCTATGATTATGATTTGTGTCTCCAAAGTTATGTTTCAAGTACCAAGTCAGTTAGGGCCTGTGTGACACTACATGTGCACTACCTAGTGGGTAGACAGCCATTAAAATCACAACCCCGGCTATTTCCTGACATGCATACTACCGCATAGAAAGTGCTCAGGACGCAGCCCATGTGCGAGTTCACATTCACTAAGTGAGACAAATGTGGAATTTAGTTACAGAGCTGAGCGTGAAAAAATAAGAGATTTTGCTCACTCTCATTCCACTGTGTGCGAGAATTTTGGTACAAAGTAACTCCATGCATTTTAAGATTAGGCGTGGTGCATATAAAATGCGACCTCTGACTTTGGACAGGCCTGGCACAAGTGCTACCGTTTCGACGTACATCGTGAAATGTGATCTGAAATCTAAGCATCAGTCTGATGCTAAGGAACTAAAAAAAGGCGCTCATTGGCCGATTCCGATATCATCGTGTATCCCTAGTTTACCTGCCTAGTTCTTTGCCTTGCATGTGTGAATGTAACAGTAAATGGCTGTGCTTATTGTAATTTCGAAGTACCTTGTTCATGAGTACCTCAGTGGTACCTTTAACGGCCCTAGCCATTACGCTTCTAATAGCCACAAATGTGTACACTCTTGTTTTATTTGTTCAGAAATATAGCACGACGGACCTGAGTTATACATTATTTTAGTACTTTGTATATGAACAGGAAAGCTCTCTTGAATCTTAAACTTTTGTCTCTGTGTGATATTAAGTGTTGAAAACTTTCTCTCTCTCTTTATTCGTAGTATGTTAAGGCATTCTACAATGCTACATGGCTGCGCCGCTACGGTGAAAACATCACTCCGGAAACTCTGACTTTGCTGTGGTCCATCACCGTGTCCATATTTGCCATCGGGGGCCTGGTGGGAGCGCTCATCGCCACCTTCCTCATCAAAGTGCTGGGCAGGTAGGAGCAGAAAAATCCACACACACACACACACACACACTCAGCACTGTCTGTTTCAAACACACACACACAAGCACATTCACACTCATACACCAAATGAGCGGGTGTTCTGTGGTCATGTCATGAAGCATTTTTAGTCACAATTTTCACATAATCAGAAATATTTTTGGTTATTTGCGCAGTAAGAAAGACTGCATATACATGACAAGACATATGAAGCAGGAATATGATATTATACTTTATACACAGTAAGAAAAATATTTTGTACATAAAATATATTCATATATAAAGAGAAATGTTTTATAAGGTATAAACAATGGGTAAATATATATTTTATACATAATCAGAAATATTTTTCTCCATAATTAGAAATATAATTAATATCTAATGAATGTTTTTGGCCCACGGTAACGGTACAGCTTCGGTACATAAATATTATCTTAGCTCTAACATCCAGCAGGTTCTTTGATTTTTCTTTTTCAAGTTGAAAAATGGTTGAGGCAATTTTTCTAGAATCGAAGCTTCATTGACTTCTATTCACTGGCTAGACCACTTGTGACGCTTATCAGTGACGCACAACGTTTTCACTGGCACGATCAAGGCAAGGCCTGATCCCTCTGTATGTGAAAGTATTTGTGAGATATTCCGTGCACAAAAACAGAAGTAAATGTGTAAAAACTTTTTTGTGAGCGTGCACGCGTGAGCGCCATTACAACAGTACGACCAGAGGACCCTCCCCAACTCCTGGTTAGTTCAGTCGGTTAGCCTGAGGTCAGGCTTACAGTGACCCCCAGCTTCTTTATGAACGCTCGCCAGACCCTGAAGATAAACTGGGGACCACGGTCGGAGAGGATATTCTCCAGCAGACCGTACACCCGGAACACGTGCTGGAACAGCGGCTTGGCTACCTGCAAGGCAGAGGGAAGAAAAACTAGAGGGATAAAATGTACACCCTTAGAAAAACGGTCCACTACCACGAGGATAGTGGTATACCCATTCGACACCGGCAGGTCTGTGATAAAGTCCACTGCCACGTGAGACCACGGCCTGTTCAGTATCGGTAAGGGCATTAGTTTTCCAACAGGTAACTGATTAGTGAGCACTGGCTCGAGCTTGCTTAAATACTACAGAACATGACGTTAAACCAAACGAGTGCTCAAGACACGACCGTGATGTGAACGTAAGGTCAACGTAAACCAAATGGAGCAACTCAATAAAGAAGAGGTGCAACTTATAATCACCGTAATCCCAAAGCCAACGAGTGAGAAAGGTGAAAAGCAAACCCAGGCTAGAATTCCGGCAAGCGGTATCACCGGGGTTGGGCCTGACTCGGCGCAGTTGTGACAGATTCTTGCTTCCGTCTTCTCCAAAGTGGACTTCATCCTCTGACTCCATCTCGTAGCTCCTAAGAGAGCATTGTGAAGTAATGAGCATGTGCCACGTGGGCACGGTAACCTATCAGGTGCAAGTTCTGCCAGTTCAGCGCTTGTCAGAAACATTGAAAATACATATCTTTGCAAAGAGACAAAAACACTGCTATACTACTAATCATGTAGCATTCTGCCACACTACATTGTGTTTCTAGTAAATTGTAAAAGTTTTAAAAGTAGCTTTGCCACTGAGAAGCTACTGCTTCTGAAGACTCCTGGAGTCACAAAGCATTTCCAGAGACAGTTAAAAGAAAAGGGTGTCATCGAGGGATGGAGGGATAAAGCAACGGCCTCTGTAAAGTGAAAAGAGACACAGTGTCAAACCCATTGACTCAGCTGCCGCTCTCTGGTGCCCTCAATCAGGCATGAAACGTCTTTGGGGAAGCTTGGGCGTGTCGCAACCTGCTAAACGAATTCAGACTGTTCAGTTCTGCTGCTGTAAAATAATACATCCTCTCACTGTCTTACTGTCTCTCTCTCTCTCTCTCTCTCTCTCTCTCTCTCTCTGTAGGAAAGGTTTACTTCTAGCCAATAACGGATTGGCTCTGATTGCTGTGCTCCTCTTGACTCTTGGGGAGGAGGCAGGGTCATTTGAGATGCTGATTATTGGTCGCTTCATCATCGGCATGGATTCAGGTAAGAGATGATTGGCCCAAATTTTTTCTTCTTCTTTTTACCACCATCCCTAGTTTCATACTCTACATCAGAGCTTTTTAGTTCTTTAAGGGACAGCAAATGCTCTTCATCAAAGTTGCTGCCAGAGTTATTTCCTTTTTTAAACCCTGTCCGAAGAAATACATGAACGCTTTTAGGTAAGTGCCCAGGAGTAACACCACACAGCTCGGAGAGGCCACAAAGCAGGGATGGGTACCGAAACCCAGTACTTAATAGGCCCCGGTGCTAACTTTTTTTAAAGACTGGAGTAGAAGCTTGGACTCTAATGGTATTGCTTTCGGCACTTGAGAAATTAATCAATCAAATTGGATGTTTCTATATAAAAGTAACTTTCCCAGTTTATCTGACCAGCTCTGTTACTGATTAAGACGTCAATCTGGAGCGTTCTCTTGCATACACGATGCACAGGGAAACTCTCGCATCCGTGCCCGCACATGCCCACACGTGCTGCTGTCACTGCCCAAAATAATGGAGCCTATATGCAGGATCTAAGACTAAAGCTTGTGAGAAAAATGAACTGGAAGTCTGTGACAGATTCTGAAAGGGAGGAGGAAAGGAATTCTGGTGTAGAGTCATGCCGAGACCTCACAGTTCTACTGTTAACATGAGAAAATATTGGTGAATGATGTTTGGGGGGGGGAACGTGGTGAGGCTTGAACTGCGCTGATCATGTGGATCTCAGGATTCCACAGCTCCTGTTTCAACAAAGTGTTCCACTCAGATCATCACTGTCCTCAGATCAGTTAGAGGCGTAATGTAGAAACTAGTGGGCAACACGATGGAGAGAGGCCATGTTGGGTGAGGGCATGGTCAAAGGGAGTGGGGCCAAATGGGAAAGAGATTGAGAGTGATGGACGAAGGCGTGGGGGGAGAGGTGGATGGAAGAGCATGAGGGAGAGACCTTATTGTGGGAGGGAGGCGGGAAAGGGAAGAGAAAGGGAAGTTGAGAGAAAGCGGAGAAAGTGTGCGCGCACACACACACACACACACTACCGTTCACGCTATTCCCAGGATAAATTCAGCCGGCTGCGCGTTTGGGTGGAGCTGCATGCAATGTTTTCTTGGCATCAAAATCCCGACAAACGCGAGGAAACCTACGCTATTGCGAACGCCAGTGAAACGCCAAACAAACGCAGCTACAAAATGCAGCAAAAACGCATATGGCGTTCAGAGGGCGTTCATTTCAAACATCCGTGTGGTCGAGGACTAATTGTGATAAAAAAAACAAACACCATGATTGCTGTAAGTGTTTGTGTTGGTGTCCGTCTAATCCTACCACCTGTCCCCCCACAGTTGTAACTCTAGGGGAAACATTGACTTGTATATCACTGTTTATTAAAGATTTAAAAGTGGTGTAAAACCTAATCAACAACCTGATGACTTTACAAACTGATTGTTGTAAAGTGGTACAACAGTACTTTCAATATTGTGACACAACAAGTCCTAAATCTCAAGATTCCCAGGATAAATTTAGAAAAATGAATTTCGTGATATTCTGAGTTGGTGGCGGAATGAAATCACACCGATATGCTGAGAATGCAAGTTAAATAAGCGGTGCCAGTGTTAGTCCAAAAAATGCATACCTACGCCAGCACGCACCAAAACAGTGGAGGGAAGAGTTTTCCATTGTGAAACTGATTGTTCCTGTTCATGGACTAACTACTAAAACATGTCATACGGTACAGTACATTACACAATATCATATTCAGCTAAAATACAAATATGCAACTTACAAATCAAATAGATTGCGGATGCTAAAGTGTTTATTACCTACTACTTATCACATGCTGTAAGACCTCAGCCCAGACCGAAGGAGGAATCTACTGTACCTCCTTGGAAAGCCCGTCCGACCAAGTGTCCAGTTCCAGATCTTCACAACCACCCCTAATTACCAGATCAGCGTTCTGACCAGTCACACCCACATCACCTGTTTTCAAGGCCTTTTGCTTGCAAGTGTTCCCTGCGAAGTATTGTTATGCCTAGCGCTGCATACCGAGCATTCTCCGTTATTGCCTTCCTGTGTTTTGCCCCTTGCTGTATGTTTTTGGATTACTCTTCTGTTCCCTGTGATTTGGATTTGATTGCCCCGCGGACTGTGTATTTTGGATTTGACCCTTGCCTGAATAAATACCTCGAATTTAGTCAATTTATCTCTGCGCCCTCGACCTGGATTTTGAGACTCTGCATTTGAGTTTACCCGCCGGTTGTTACACATGCATGCTAATATAGATTTAACACAGAAATCCAGAGTCTCCTGCATACTGATGGCAGCTCCCAGATGCCCGCAAATGAGATAAAATCTCCCGAAATCAAGAGCAGACAAGAGCGCACACCAAATAGAGCCAAAGCTAATTCCTTGTATGTGACAATGTTCTTGGCAATGAACTTTAGCTTCATTCTGATTCTAAAATAGTGCTGTGCAAGTTGTATAAAAAACATATTTAATGCTGAGGATCAGTTTGATCAATATCATTGCACTTACTGGAAATTGAAAACAAGAAAATTGACGCAAAACAACAAAACTCTTTTGTGCAAACAAGTTGTATTGAATCTCATAATTGGACACTTTGACTCACTAGACACAGTAGTAGTAGGAAACCCATGCGGACACGAGGAGGGCATGCAAACTCCACACATAAAGGCCCCACGGTCCGACCCAGAGTTTGAACCCAAAACCTTCCTGTGAGGTGGCAGCGCCAACCACTGCGCCAACATGCCACCGTCTTTCTAGAGTTTCCTTCATTAATTTACCATAAATTCACACTTCGGTCACTTTTTTTGGCAACTGTTTGTGGGTGGTACAATTGGGGTCGGGCATGCATATGTGATGTATAGGGCAACGTATTACGAATTTGCTTGTTGGCTTGTCCGTGAGCCTCTGCTAGCTGCACCTGATCAAGATTCTTTATATGGCATCATCTTAGCAGTTTAGCTGGTACCTACTGTAAAAAAGTTTGAAATCACCAGCCCAGAGTTTTTTTTAGGTATTTATATTAGGGGTTTGAAGAGACACTCAGCTCACGAGATGGGATGATTCACGAGATTGGATACATGAGAACGAGATGAGACAAGATTTTAAAGCTATTTTTAAGAAAACTTAAGTGATGAATCATTTGGCCGAAAGACATGAAAAGTCAACAGCAAAAAAGTGGATTTAGAAACTCACCTTACTGGAGTTTCTCTTGTATGATTCCTCATGCATCTCTTTACGTCATCGGCTTTAACTTTTAATTAAAGCTGTGTGTGCCCTTTAAATCATTAGATTGTACATTAGAAAATTAACATTTTAATTTAACAAATTAAAAGATTTCGGGGACATTAACAGATACAGTTTGACTAGAATACTCACTGAAGTTATCAACACAAAACAGGACAGCCAATTCATTGTAAATTCTGTTCTAGACTTTCCGTTCCACCTTTAGACGCTGTTCTGAGAAGGTAAATAGTAATTAAACACTGGGACGTGTGATAGTAACATAGTATGTGAAGGTGGTGAAATGAGGATGCATAGAGATTTTTGCTGATCCTTTGGTCCACAAAAATTGATCACATTCTTGCCACAAACATGCTCTTTACAGTGGTAGTGGTAACTCCTCTAGATGGTCTTAAAATGAATGTTCATATGAACCAATGTGAAAATGTATGGACAGAAAAATATCTGAGGTTGTAGATCTAAGAAACTGTCGAATCTGTTAATGGCTTTTTGTTACCTAATGAGGTTTGAATGGAGCATATCCACTAGGGATGGAACGGTACAGTGTGCCCACGGTTCGGTACATACCGCGGTTCTTGGGCCACGGTAACGTTGCGGTTTCTGTACATTAATGTTATCGGCAGAGGTGGACAGTAACTAAGTACACTTACTTGAGTACTGTACTTAAGTAGAGTTTTTGAGTATCTGTAAGTAGTATTTTATTTGGAAACGTATGACTTCCACTCCACTACATTTTAAAGACAAATACTGTACTTTTTACTTCACTACATTTCTATCAAGGTTCTTGTTACTCGTTACTTTCAAATCCGTGGATAAAGTGGATGTTATTCCCCCTTTTCTAAAACGTGATTGGTTGTTTGCCAGGTGAGTATAAAACCAAGTTCAGACAGCTGTTTTCTGTCTTGATTAAAACATTGTTGCTGTTGGAAAGTCATGAAGCTAGAGGTGTAGAGCTGGGTTTTAAGCAGGTTGGAATGTTAATGTTATGCTCTGAACAGGCTGCATTTACAGCTATTGCCCTGTCCTCCTGATTACCATACACATATATGCGCACACACTGCCAGAGCTGGGTCAGAACACTACCATGCTGTTTTGTGGGATGTGTAGTCTTACAATTAATAAATAAAATAAACTAATCACTGGTTTTCTTTGTCAGTTGTGTTTCATTCCGTAACATTCTACCAATTCCAAATTCTACAGGTTCTACAAGCTAGTCAGAGGCATTAGGTTTTGTAAGTGTTGTGGCAATAATGCAATAATGTGGTGAAAGAAGATGCACTTTTAATACTTAAGTATTTTTTAAAACAAGTGCTTCAGTACTTAAGTAAAAATTTGACTGTATGACTTTCACTTGTATTGGAGAAACATTTGATTAGTGGTATAATGAAGTTAGCTACTTTGCCCACCTATTATCGTATAGATTTAACATCCAGTAGGTTCTTTGTCTTTTCTATTTCTAGGGCTGAAACAAATAACTCAAATAATTCGAGTACAACAAATTGTTGAGGCAGTTTTTCTAGAATTCTAGAAGCTCTGTTTAAATATTTCCACTCGCTAGAGCATGCTCCTCTTGTGTTTCACACGGATACTTATTAGTGACGCACAGCGTTTTCAGTAGCACGACCAAGGCCTGATCTGATCCCTCGGTCTTTGTTGTTGTGTCAAAGTATTTGTGCAATATTCCGCGGATCAAAACAGAAGTGCGTAAAAATGCAATGACATTTTCACAATGTAAACACAAGCACTGTTTGTGTGAGGGAGTGCCATCACTCGCTAAAAAACTCCAGTTCAGACAAATCTCCCCCTTTATTACAAACTAAAGTTGTATTTTAGCTGATAACTACCCACAACAAGAAGCATTTACAACAATACAGCCATTTATCAAGATTTTTGCTTTACTGTGACGCAGATCCAAATGGCGCGTGGGGGATTGTGGGAAATGTAGTTCTCTCCCAGAAACGTCAAAAGCTGCTTGGCTACACTGGTTCAAAATGACCCAAAACTTCAGTATTTCTTCATTTTCAATTGATCAGATTTTTTCAGTCCCTTCAGAATATAGAATATCTTTTTGATGACAAATATATTTTTATAGTTCTTCTTTCGTGTTGATTAATCTCTAACAAGTTCAAGTTCTCCATACACACACAGTACATAGTAAAAGCGAAACAAGGTTTCTCCAGGACCATGGTGCAACACAAAAGCAAAACAACACAAAACAGGACATAAAAGTGCAAACAAGACAAAGAGCAATAGTACAACTAACGAGACAAGACAATGTGAGCAATGTCAACAATGCAAACCGGCAATAAATATGATTGTACAATTTTGAGCAGCAATAAGTAAGTATAGTTGTGACAGCAATAAATATAATTGTGCAGATTGTAGCAGCGAACAAAAGTGCAGTATAAAAAAGTATTTTAACAGGTAGTTAAGGTCTGAGTTGTTCAAGGGGGGTAGGATGGGGGAGAGGCAATGTATGGGGGTGTTAGCGGTGAGTGAGTAACATCATCGATGCACTTGCTGATGTAGCCAGTGACTGATGCAGTGTACTCCTCCAGGTTGATGAAGCTGCTGTAGGTTGCAGCCTCCCTGAACATGTCCCAGTCAGTGTGCTCAAAACAGTCCTGAAGAGCAGAGATGGCTTCTGGGGGCCAGATCTTTGTTAGCTTTTGGACGAGCTTGGCACGTCTGACGAGCAGTCTAAAGGCTGGGATGAGCAAAATGGACACATGTTCGGAGAATCCGAGGTGGGGGCGGGGCTCAATGTTTGCTCAATGTTTGTGTAAACACAGTCCAGAGTGTTCGCCCCCTTGTTGGAAAGTCCATGTGCTAGTGTAATTTGGGGAGAACAGTCCTGAGATTTGCATGATTGAAATCTCCAGCAATAATAAACAGTCTGTCAGGGTGGGTGTTTTGGAATTCACTGATGGCTCCATACAGTTCTGGCAACGCATTGTTTGTGTCAACGCTGGGTGGAATATATACCTCGACTATGAGCACAGTAGTGAATTCCCTCAGCAGATAAAAAGGCCTACATCTAATTGTCATAAACTCCAGCAGCAGTGAGCAATACCTCGAGATCAGCACAACATTCACACACCAGTCCGAGTTGATGTAAACACAAAGCTCTCCCCCTCCTAACGATATAAAATAGAAAAAAAAATCGGATCAATTGAAAATGAAGAAATACTGACATTTTGGGTCATTTTGAACTCATTTGGACTCATTTTGATGTATAAAATGAGCTGCTTTTCTGCCCATTGCTCCTTCACAGATGGGCCAAATCCAAGAGGTCACATGGGGCACTTGGTAGTGTAACGGTTAGGGAATTGGACCCATGGTCAAGTCCCAGACCAGGAAAGGTGCCACAGAAGTACTCCTGAACGAGGTGCCGTCCAAAGCATTGCTCCCCTTCGTGGGTGTGGCCAACACGGGGTTAAAAGCGTTTATCAGAGATCTTACTCCCTTGTAACCCTCTCTCTCTCTCAGGTGTTGCACTCAGCGCCTTGCCGATGTACCTGGGCGAGATCTCTCCCCGGGAAGTCCGTGGTTCCATTGGCCAGTTCAACGCCATCTTCATCTGCCTCGGCGTCTTCGTCGGACAGCTGCTCGGCCTGCCAGAAATATTCAGACACGTGAGTAATAATGCTCTCGTCCCAGAGCGAAGCGGGTGTGCTGTGAGAACTCGCTAAATAATTGTGCCGATTTTCCGGGTGGGTGGCTCTTCAGTGAATATCAGTTCAGCGTGAGTTAAGGTGGCGTGCCGTGGTGCTCAAGGGCCTCTATGTTTCCCTCAACAGGCGCCAGGCTTCTGTGCCCGCCCCATGAGCAGCTAATTGAGTTGAGAGGTGGGCAAGGAGTGGCACGTGACTCTCAGCCTCAAGCTTTGTGTTGGTCTAATACTGGTGCTTGACTATGTTCTAAGTGATTGTGGGTTTAAACCTGTCTTTGTCCTGCCTTTTTCACGTCCACTCACTTAAAGTGCAGGCAGCTTCACCAGGATTACTGGCACCTTAAACCTACGACATTCTGGGTAAGAGACGCCTAAATGTAGTGCTGTAGTTTACAGCTTCAAGTCTGATAAAAAATAGCCAAACCGACAGTGAGGGCTTCCTGTCAACCAACGTTGCATATTTTTCAGCAACTGTAGAATTTACCGTTATACAGGTTTTAACCCTTACAGACCTGAGAGAATTTGGGTTGTTTGTTTCTACCTTTGTTTTTAGGCTTATTCTTGTGTGTTTGCAGAAGTTATCCACACGTGCCTTATGTTGTTGTGTTCGGGACGTCCTGCGCTACTCAGATTTGCCATTGTTTGATGTGATTGTTTGTGCACCTGAAGATTTTTTTTTGCTTTATGTAGTACAAAAGCACTGTAACTGTAGATATCTTTACAAATATTGAGAACAGTGTCTGTTTTATTGGTTTTTATTATGCAGAGACATTCTATGTCTTAGTACCGTGAAGAAAAATAAGGTTAGTGCCAAACAGAAACACTTCTTTATCCATTTGATATCCATCGGGATACAGAATAAAATCGTTTGCTAACAAATAATGCATTTTTCTCTATTTAATTTTCCTATTGATGACTCTGTAACATTATAAAATAGAACAAAAAATCATTTCTGATCAATTGAAAATGAAGAAATTGTAACGACTGGCGGGTGAACCCAAACGCAGAGTTGACAGAACCAGGTTGCAGGCACAGGATTAAATTGAGAAAAAAATGAGAGTTTATTCGAGCAAAGGTCAAAACCAGAAAACACAGTCCACGGAGCAAACAAATCCAAATCGCCAGAAACAGAGGGGTAATCCAAACACAGAAAGCAAGGGTCAAAACGGAGACAGGCAAACAAAAGGAACGCTCGGTATGTAGCATTAGGCATCACAATACTTCGCAGAGAAAGGTTGTAACTGCCAGTCCTGAAATACCGGTAATGTGGATGTGATTGGCTAAAACTCTGGTGACGCTGATCTGGTAGTCCGTGGTACTTGTGAAGGTCTGGAACTGGAGTCCCCTCTTGGTCTGGGCTGAGATCTTACAGAAATACTGAAGTTTTGGGTAATTTCGACCCGATTTGGACTCATTTAGGCCTTTCTGGGAAACTACATTTCCCATAATCCCCAGTGCAAATCACAATATTTGGACACATATTGGACATATAAACACAGAAAATGTCAATAAATGGCTGTATTGAGAGTAGAATGCTGGTTGTTGTTATTTATCAGCTAAAATATGAGTTTTGTCTTTAATAATTTGAAAGATTTGACTGAACTGGTGCACCTTTTGCTGCACTTCCACATTCCAGAGGAATAAATACAGGTTTGTTAAGTACATCGTCTTATGATTCTGAAGGTATGTGTGAAGTTTCTTTAAGTTAAAGGGATTCTGAGTTGACAAATGATAAACAATGCAAGACGCATTCGTTAGGGTTGAAAAGTACCTTTGCGTCCCCTAAAATCACTTTTATTCATTTCTTTGGGCTTTGTGGGGACATTTGAGAGGTCCCCATGAGGAAAAATGACTTTATAGAAAATGTGCTTGTTTTATTTGGGAAACTAAAAGAGGTAAAAGATGTGCTTTTGGTTACTGAGGTTAAGGTTAGGGTTAGGTGTAGGTGTAGGTGTAAAATTATGTACTTTAGTCACTATGGGAGTCTATGGAAGGACCTCACAAAGATAGTAATACAAAGACTGCGTGTGTGTGTGTGTGTGTGTGTCAAATATAGTGATTTCAAGCAGTGCTTTAATAATGATAAAACTGCCTTTCAAGAAACAGTGGGACGAATTCTATTAGACACATCCATTTTAATAGAGAAAAATCAGCCAGCTTTTATCACAAAGCACCTGATCACCATGTAAAATGATTTAAAATCAGTTCACATCATACCTCTCTCGCTCTCTCTGTCTCTCTCTCACTCGTTCTCTCTCAGTTTTTCCTCATAATGGAACAGATTTGCATTCCAGCTGCTGTATTTTTGAGTACATTAGGGGTCCTGTTCACAGCAGACAGAGACATTAATTACTGTCACGTTTGTTTTCTTAGTTATTTATTTGACTATTTTTTTCCTCTCAATGCCCTGCTGACAGAGCTGAATGCATAGCCTTTGTTAAATCGCATTATGTTTGATTGTCTCCAGCTGCGAACGATTATGGAACATTTCCACAAAGCACAGAGCTCTGCGTGAGTCCAGTCCGCTCTGCCTCATGCTCATATACAGTACTGTGCAAAAGTTTTAGGCAGGCGTGAAAAAATGCTGTAAACAAAGAATGTTTTCAAAATTGGAATTTATTTTCATGAATCAACAAAACGCAGTGAATGAACAAAAGAGAAAACTAAATCAAATCAATATTTGGTGTGACCACTCTTTGCCTTCAAAACAGCATCAATTCTTCTAGGTACACTTGCACACAGTTTTTGAAGGAACTCGGCTGGTAGGGTGTTCCAAACATCTTGGAGATCTAACCACAGATCTTCTGTGGATGTAGGCTTCCTCATCCTTCTATCTCTTCATGTAATCCCAGACACACTCGATGATGTTGAGATCAGGGCTCTGTGGGGGCCATACCATCACTTCCAGACTTCTTGTTCAAAAGGTAGCAACACCAAATATTGATTTGATTTAGATTTTTCTTTTGTTCACTCACTTTGCATTTTGTAAATTGATAAAAATAAACAATCATTATTTATATTTCTAAAAGCATTCTTTGTTTACAGCATTTTTTCACACCTGCCTAAAACTTTTGCACAGTACTGTAGATGTTAAAAAAATCACCACCATGTTTTTTCTTTTCTCTTAAAAAAATATTTTCCACCTGTGAACTTTTGAAGGGCCCTATGGCCGTCATTGGGGTTCAAACCCAGGATCTTTTGGCTGTGAGGCGGCTGCACTAACCACTGCACCAACATGCCACCCTAGTTAGTGTTAGTGTTCTTCTAATTTAAAGTATGCTCTCAATTAACTTCTTTATATACTTAACAGAGATGCAGATGTTTTGTGTTGTTTATTAATGAGTGTTTTAATAACTCGGAATGCTTTTTACTTACAGAAACTTTACCCATTGTCATGTCTCCCCCATGCCTCCCCCAGGACAGTTGGCCCCGTCGGCCACTAGTGGCCGCTAAAGACATTGTAAATAGTTTCACTAGGGTTCAGGGTTTGTGGTGTGTGTGTATGTCCTTGTATGGTGATGTTGTGTCAGCCCCTCCTCTTGTGTCTAGTTGTCAGTAATCTATTGGTTGTTCTCCCCTTCTGTCTGTGTCATGTGTTTGGTCAGCCCCTATATAAGTCGAGTCCTTCATGTTAGTCCTTGTTGGTGCACCCTCACACTATGTCCCTCGCTTTCTGGTTCCCACGTTTGGACTTTGAGATTTTGCCATGCCCTTGTCTGCCGTGTGCTGTCTGCTGTTCTGGCCTCAAATCAAGTTAAGTTTGTCTTGTGTTTTGTGTTAGTCTTTGTTAGATCTGTGTAGTGATGGGCACATGAAGCTCCGAAGCGGGTATCAAGTATGAGGGGGCGTGGCAGACGAAGCCCCGCTTCGAGGCGTGTATCATTTAAGCAGAAAACCACGTGACCGATAACAAACGAAGCCTCGGTTCGTTACGTCAGTGTTTCATCCCAAGTGTCGCTTGCTGTATAAATGGGGGTGAATCCCGCCGGCGCTTCGTGGGTTGTTTTGTTGGAGAGTGTATGAGCGAGTATCGGACAGAATTTCTTTTGTTTATTTTTTATGCAACTTATATTTTATTCCACATTTGCAATTTGTATAATTAAGTAGTAGTATTGTATTAGTCTAATACAAAACTACTAAATTATGCAAATTGCAAGCGACACTTGGGATGAAACGCTGACGTAACGAACCGAAGCTTCGTTTGTCATTGGTCACGTGGTTTTCTGCCAAACGATACACGCCTCGAAGCGGGGCTTTGTCTGCCACGCCCCCTTATACTCGATACACGCTTCGGAGCCTCGGCTTCAGATAGCCCATCACTAGATCTGTGGAAGACAGTGAGACTCACCATTAGCATAGCCGTAGCACTTAGCCTTAGCCATTAGCATAGCACACTTAGCACTGTTAACACTAGCATAGCCACTCCCTTTCCCCTTTCACCTTTAGCATTAGCTTAGCTGTTAGCTTAGTGTTAGCCAAACACCATTAGCTTTAGCCATAGTCACTTCCCCGTTGACCCTTACCCTTTAGCCTTTGCACTTAGCCGTTAGCATTAGCATTAGCCTTTAGCCCCAGTCCTTAGCTTAGTTAGAGTTAGGTTACTTTAGTTCATGTTTCCCCGATCTGTCCCTGTTCCTATCTGTATCCAGTTCCGGTTGCCGTCCCCGTCTTGATTCCTGTCTTTGTTATAGCTATAGGATTTGGTATAGTGAATGTTAGCCTGTCTTTGCGTCGTGTCTCGTGTACTTGTTCATTCTGTCTGGCCCCTCCTGGTTCTGTTTGCTAATTACCACAATAAACATGTATGCACGTAAACCCTCCTGCAGTCTGCGCCCGCTCCATACCCACAACGTGACACCCATATGCTCGGAATCTCAAGAATTTGAATTTAACGGCCAGTATATCGATTCTGTTTATGAAATTATTTGAGTAATTCCATGCACAAAAACTGAAGTAATAATGTAAAAATTATGTAATTCTTGATGTAAACACAAATAGAAAAATGCATTATTTATCAAATATTGATAACTGATTTTTCTTCACAGTACTAAGCTATAGAATGTCTCTGCATAATAACTCTGCAAGCCGATAAAAGTTTGGTCTTCAGGAGTGTTCTGCCACTGTGGTTTGTTGAGTTTAACATATGATGTGATTAATTTGGATAACTGCTTCCAATGAAGCTATTTTCTCATAGTTATGTAAGAGAGAAATATTGAATAAACATGTTTAATGTTGCTTAGGCATTGCATGCTCCACTTATTTGTCATGTGGTGTAAACATGCTTTGGTCCGGTCTGCTTTCGGTCTCTGAGGTACTCATGAGCAAGGTACCGTCCCCAAGCACTGCTCCCTGGGCACTGCCCATGTTAGCTGCCCACTCTTTCTTCACGGATGGGTCAAATGCAGAGGTCACATTTGGTTGTGGTGCACTGTGTGCTGTGCTGTGGTGTAGTGTGTTCACAATGACAAATAATCACTCACTTTAAATCAGACTCGGACTGAATTAACACCGCACCGACACTAAAAGGAGTAAGATTGAACAAACATAGCGCTCAGTGTGCCTCAGATTGAAAAAACAGAGCTCTGAATCTGACTCTGACTAAATAAATGCAGCCCTGAGTCAGATTCAGACTAAGTGAACTCAGCACTGGAACTCAAACTGAATCGAGAAAGTTCTAAAATATCTTCAGACTCAGCACTGCACTGAATCAGACTCAGACTGAATAAACACCACATTATCAGACTTAGACAGAACGAACACCACACTGAGTCAGACTCAGACTCAATGAACACAACACTGAATCAGACTCAGACTGAATGAACACAACACTGAATCAGACTCAGACTGAATGAACACAGCACTGAATCAGACTCACACTAAACGAACACAACACTGAGTTAGACTCAGACTGAACGAACACAGCACTGAATCAGACTCAGACTGAATAAACACAACACTGAGTCAGACTCAGACTGAACGAACACAGCACTGATTCAGACTCAGACTAAACGAACACAGCACTGAATCTGACTCAGGCTACGTTCACACTGCCAGCCACATCGTTCAATTCCGATTTTTTGCTCAGATCGGATTTGTCTATCTTGACAGTTCACATTCATAACTACAAATGACCTGTATCTGACTGTAATGTGAACGCATCGGTCCTCCGAAACGTCACGCATGCGCACATCGATATGTTTTTACACGGGTCAACTGCGTCAACAACAAAAAATGTCATATCTGTGGGATGACTCATGACATTAAAAATGGAGGCGCTAGTAGCTCACGCATGTATCGCACTTTGCTCTGGAGGACGACAAACAGTGAATCAGCTGGACATGAGCAGGTCGAAAAGGAGAAAAAAAGTCAGGCGGCTAGCTTTTTCTGTTATCCATTTTTACCTTCCCGCGCTGCCGGTGCAGGCTGATGATGTCAGCGCATGCGTATAAGCAAAACGCCACATGAATTCCGATCTGAGCGTTCACATTCAGGTCGCATGGCCGCGACTCGGATACGTTTCGGATTTAGTACCACATATGAAAGCGACACAAGTCCGATTTGAAAAGATCAGATTTGCGTGTCCACACAGCCCTGAAAAGATCATATCTGTGTCACATTAAGGCAAAAAATCTGATTTGAGTCACTTCAGCATGGCAGTGTGAATGTAGCCTCAGACTAAACGAACACAGCACTGAGTCAGACTCAGACTGAATGAGTACAGCTCTAAAATAGTAACACAGACTAAATACTAAAATTCTGAATCAATACAGTTCTCAAATAAACTTAGACTCGCTTACTCTGAGACACACTAAACAACACAAAGCATTGAAAGACATTTAGAATGGATAAACAGAACACTGAATTAGACTCAGACTGAATGAATAGAGCTCAAATGACCATAGAGGAGATCAATTGAACTTTGCACTAAAACACATTCAGACTGAATGAACATGGCTTCACATGCGCTGTTTTTACCCTCTGTTCTCTTCATTCACGGCATCATTAAGTGTAATCACTGTGTTTCTACAGCTAGGAGGATGTTAACTCCTGCCTGTAAACTCAAAGTAACCCGGTAACAGGGGGATTGTAATGACATTTACATCAAATGGACATATTGTAGCTCTTTAATAATAAATCCCTTGTGTGTGTGTGTTCTGGGAGGGGGCAGATGACCGTGGACCTGTGTCCTGCACAATCATCATTGTGTGTGTGTGTGTGTGTGTGTGTGCGTGTGTCTGTGTGTGTGTGTGTGTGTATGTACTCTGGTGTTAGAGAACATTTGCATCAGCTGTGGACTACAAAGTATTTGGACCTGACTGATTAAAATGAACTTTATAAAGATATTTTTGATCATCTGTGTGTGATCTTATCAGTGTGTGTTGTATATTATTGCTATGTGTTAAGTGTGTTATTAGAATGAACTTCCACTCAGTCACCAAGGTCACACAACCTAACAAAGGATTACATAGGATGGTGTTGCTCTTTAATGGTGTACAACATGTGTGTTTTTGTTCTATCTTTTGGCAGGAGAGCAGATGGAAGTTCCTGTTTGCCTTCCCGGCGGTTCCTGCCCTTCTGCAGCTGATTATTTTGCCATTTCTACCAGAGAGTCCACGGTTCCTGCTGATGGAAGGCCGAGATGAGGCTCGAGCTGAAAAGGGTACCTACCTACATCTTAACCACTGAATTTTTTATGATGCATTTTATAATCTTCTGCTAGCAGTTGATGCCAATTCAATAAAGTATTTTATGGTCATAGATACAGGTTGTTGTTGTTGTAGGAGGTAAGTGCAGTAAAACATAATGGAACACATAAACAAAACACAGTATGTAGGGTAGACTAGGGCTGTTGAAATTAAGCACATAATCAATGCATTGCAATGCAGATGTGGACGATTCTGCAACCGATGCATTGTCAGTCCATGATCGACTGTATCGGGGGTTTTCACCCTGGTGGTCCGCGGCAGCATTGCAGGTGGTCCGTGACCTGCAATCCAATTTCACTTTTATTTATTTTTTAGAACATTTTCAGATGATTTGGGCATCTTTATGAACAATAAATTTACAGCCAATATTTAAAAAGTAATAGAAAAAATACTTGGAGGCACAGTGGACAGACAACTGAGTCCCAGTTGAAAACCCTGGATTATATCATAACCACATTGCTTGGTGATTTTCTGGCTACGACATTATTCTAGTTTATCAGAAAATCCCGGTAGTAACTATTGATGGAATGCATCGGGATGCATCGAGATGTCCTGTCACGCGCACTCTTCTCCGCGGCCGGTAATGGCCGCTCTGCCACTAGAGTCCCCGGCCCTCTTCCGATTCTCATCGGCATCAACTGTGAGTACTCCAGTTATTGGGTTCTTCTCTTTGTTAGAGTGCGTGTCGCTAGAACGCGGATTATTGTGGTAATCCTTACTCTTCGCATAAGAGAGTTCTTAGATCAACTCGCGTGGCCTTCCTGCCTACTCGCGCTCTCAGCCACGTTTGGGCTAACCAGCACGCTACAAGGGCTAACGAGTAGCAATTCTTTACATCCTAACCAGATCACTGTCGAATTGTGGAAGTGTGGCATTTGGTTCATATCCTAATCAGATCCCTGTCCAAATCAGAGAGCATTCCTACAGCCGCCTAACCCGGCCGCTGGAAGTTTGCTCGCGTCTGCTTTTCTCGTCAAATCCTAAACAGATCCCTGACGAATGTGACATAATGGCAGAGCCCAAAAGTGTTAGCCCAGCGGAATTCGCTCGTTTATGGGAGTGGTAGCGAGCCAGGCAGTGGAGATGGAGCAGTTGCGAAGTGAAGTCGCGTCTCTGCGTCGCAGCGACCAAGACCTCGCGGGCGCGCGCTGCGAGGTGGAGGAACTGCAGCGGGAGGTTGTGGCACTCCGCGCAGCTGTTTCGGAGTTGTCTGACCCGCGCCGGGCTCCCGTAGTGGCGCCCCGTTCTCCTTCCCCCAAATCACATTTGGTATTACCGGATAAATGGAATGGCATAGATGGGAAGTGTGATGTGATTCTAACTGCGCTGGATCTTGTGTTTGAGTTTCATCCCACCAGATACTCCATGGATCGCCAGCGCATCGCGCTTCTCATCTCCCTGCTTTCCGGGCAGGCAGCAGAGTGGGCCACGGCTGTGCTGCGTTCCAATTCAGATGTCGGCCACTCCTACCCGGAATTCACCCGCCAGCTCCACCTCACTTTTGAACATCCCGACAGCGAGGTGGAGACCGACTCGAGGCTTTACCATCTGCGGCAGGGCTCAGCATCCATGAGTCGCTACACTGCGGACTTCCGCACTCTGGCTGTACAGACCACCTGGGGAGATGCCGTGCTCCGGACTGCCTACTTTGAGGGGTTGGCTTCCCGGATCAAGGACGAACTCGCCGGACAGGAGCTCCCAGCCACGCTGGAGGGACTGATTCAACTCGCTCTGCGAATCGACCAACGCCTCTTCTCCCGTCCGAGGCCAGCTCCTCGTACCCTGCCGCCGGCCCCTTCTCCGACTCCCCAACCCGCACCACACCGCCCGCGGTTCACCACCTACTCCCCGGCACCAGATCACCCCTCGACCACCCTGACGACGACACCCGGAGTTGTCGGTTCTCCACCTTCCGCTGTGGCCTCGCACTCTGGAGCCGGGGAACCCATGCAACTAGGGCGCGCCTCCTTAACTGCCGTGGAGAGGGAGAGACGTTATCGGGAGGGCCTCTGCACCTATTGTGGCTCCCCCCAGCACCATCAAGCGATTTGCCCTCTCCGTCCGGGAAACGGCCCACTCCACCTCCTCTCAACCCAAACTGCTGTTTCCTGTCTAATGGTTAAGGTACACCTCCAGCTCGCTAACAAACGGATCCGAAGTTCTGCCTTCCTCGACTCCGGTGCCGCAGGGAACTTCATGGATCAGGCTTATGCCAAGCGACTGGGGGTGGAAAGCGAGGCATTATCCCAGCCCGTTCAGATCACCTCAGTCGACGGTCAGCCCCTCTCCAACTCACCTATCACTCACCAGACCCAACCTCTTCACCTCACCATCGACAACCACCATGAACAGATCTGGTTCCTCCTCACCTCCATCGCATCTCCCCCATCATCCTGGGGTACCCCTGGCTGCTTCAACACGACCCCCTCATCTCCTGGCACCAGAACCGGATTTTGCAATGGGGTCCGACCTGTTCCGAACTCTGCCTGTGGGCTTCGGCTGGGACGTGCTCTAGGGAGTCCGAGGCCCCCGATGTCGACACGGAGGCCATCCCAGCACCGTACCGCGACCTGGCAGAGGTCTTTTGCAAGAAGTGTGCCATCCAGCTACCACCTCATCGCTCCTACGATCTCGCCATCGACCTTCTGCCAGGCACAGTGCCACCCCGCTGCTAAGTTTCTTTTAAAAAATAAAAAAAGGGATCATGTCACTCCGCTCTTGAAGGCCCTTCACTGGTTGCCTGTTCAGTTTAGAATATATTTTAAAATTTTACTATTTGTTTTTAAATCGTTGCACCATCAAGCACCCATCTACTTATCTGAATTGCTGCACCAGTATATCCCTCGGAGAAGTTTGAGATCCTGTGACCAGAACCTCCTCTTAATTCCACATTCTAGACTCAAGCGTAGAGGTGACCGTGCCTTTTCAGTAATTGGGCCTCGTCTTTGGAATGACTTGCCAGTTGAGATCAGAATGGCTCCTAGTCTGACTATTTTTAAATCACTTTTAAAAACTCATTTGTTTTCACTGGCCTATTAGGTTTTACTCTGCCTGTTATATTTCTAATTTATGTGTTTTGCTTTTGTTTTCTGTCTCCTTGGCTGCAATTGTGTATTCCTTATCTTATGATGATGTCTAAGTGTAAAGCACTTTGGTCAGTCCTGCGGCTGTTTTAAATATGCTATATAAATAAAGTGAACTTGAACTTGAACCCCGCGGCCAACTCTACTCCCTCTCTGCGTCCGAGACCCAGGCGATGGAGGAATACGTCAACAGCGCCCTCCGCCAAGGTACCATCTGGCCACCCTCCTCGCCTGTCGCCGCGGGGTTCTTTTTTGTGAAGAAGAAGGACGGCGGCCTCCATCCCTGCGTCGATTATCGGGGGCTCAACAAGATCACCGTGAAGAACCGTCACCCACTTCCTCTCACCAATACCGCCCTGGATGCTCTCTCTGGTGCCACCTACTTCACGAAGTTGGACCTCTGGAGCGCCTTCAACTTGGTGCGCATCAGGGAGGGCGGCGAATGGAAGACGGCCTTCATCACCCCCGTGGGTCACTATGAGAGTCTGGTGATGCCCTTCGGCCTTTGCAATGCGTCGGCCGTGTTCCAACAATTCACGTGCTACGGGACATGCTGGGTAGTTGGGCATTCTTATATCTGGATGATATTCTGATATATTCTCGCACCTTAGAGGAACACCACCAGCATGTCAGGGCGGTGCTCAAGAGACTGCTCACCCATCAGCTGTACTGCAAGTTGGAGAAGTGCGCGTTTCACAAGCGCTCCACCACGTTCCTGGGTTTTGTCATCTCGTCCCAGGGGGTGGCCATGGACCCGCAGAAGCTCGAGGCTGTGCTCGCGTGGCCTTCCTCACGCTCTTAGCCGCGTTTGGGCTAACCAGCACGCTACAAGGGCTAACAAGTAGCAATTCGTTACATCCTAACCAGATCACTGTCGAATTGTGGAAGTGTGGCAGTCGGTTCATATCCTAATCAGATCCCTGTCCGAATCGGAGAGCATTCCTACAGCCACCTAACCCGGCCACTGGAAGTTTGCTCGCGTCTGCTTTTCTCGTCAAATCCTAACCAGATCCCTGACGAATCTGACATATCCTATCGAAACACTGACCTGATAATCGTAATCAAATCGAATTGTGGGGTCACCTCTAGAGTACACTTACATTGTACTGGACATAGTTGGTTAGACTTGCATTATAGATGTTATCAGATATTATTATTATTATTATTATTATTATTATTATTATTATCTGACATTATTCACTACAGTATATACATGAGTTAGACTGACACTCCCTGGAGTGCTGCCAAAAAACTGCCCACTGATCCTTCACAAATGGGTCAAATACTGAGGTCACATTTTCTTGTGGTGCACTGTGTGCTGTGTTGGGGTGTGTTCACACTGACAAATAATCACTCACGTAATATTGTAATATGTATGTAATATTTATATTGCCGTGGATATAGGATATAGGAGAACACAAGTTAAACATATAGAGGATATATTTATAGGCTTACATGGTAGAGGATATAAGTAAGTTTTTATAGAATTTAGTATTAGTCAAAAGAAATTATAATTATGAAACAATTAGAATATTTAAAAAAATAACACGATGAGTGATACAGCAATGGGGCGGCACAGTGGTGCATTGGTTAGCACTGCCGCCTCACAGCGAGAAGGTCCTGGGTTCGATCCGCGGGTCGGCCGTGGGGCCTTTCCCCGTGTTCGCTTTGGTTTCTCCCAGGTTGCTCCAGTTCCCTACCACAGTCTCAAAGCATGCAGTGTAGGTTAATTGGTGACTCTAAATTGGCCCCCATAAGGAGTGAGTGAGTGTGTGTTTGTGTGTTGGTGGTGTGTTGGCGCCTGCCCAGGGTCCCCCGCGACCCCACTTGGGTTAAGTGGTTCGGATAATTAATGAATGAATGAATGAACGAATGATTCAGCAGTATTGTTTACTGGGACTTTACCATGACATGGTTGTGTTTACCACGTAAATAAAATAAGGTCTTTCCACATCACCTCTGTACAGTTGGTACAATTTAATTCCTAACTTTCATAATAACAAATTTAAGAAAGAATGAACATATTTCAAACCCTTTTTTCCCTCTTAGCAAACCTCATGTGTAATATGTTCGTAATATGGGCAGTTGGTGGTGTAACGGTAGGGTGTTCGCCCCATGATCAGAAGGTCGCAGATTCGAATCCAGGTCTGGTAAAGTTACCACTGAGGTACTCATGAGCAAGGTACTGTCCCCAAGCACTGCTCCCTGGGCGCTTGTTAGCTGCATACTGCTCCTTCACGGATGAGTTAAATGAAGAGGTCACATTTCGTTGTGCTGCACTGTGTGGTGTGTTCACAATGACAAATAATCACTCACTTTCACCTACTGAGTTCAAACGACATTTCTTCTGTAAAATGAGCATTTAAGCATCACAAAAACAATCATCAAATATATATAAAATCTGTAAAACATTCATTCCCATTATTTTTAATTCACTGACCATCTTTTTTCTCTGTTGCAAACTAACCTCTTTAAAGACAACACATTTGAGAAGCAGGGTCAGATTTATAGACATCTGTGACTGTGTAATTGCTTCAAGCCAAGATGGAATTAAATAATTAAATGGGTGCAGGGTATGATGTTAAAGACTTGGCAGATAGTAGGCAAGGGAAGAAGCCATTGAAGCCTTCCTCATAGGTTTGTGGGAACAGTGTTTGCGGAGGATGACCTCAAGGTAAGGTGCATACATCTCAATCTGATTTCACTAGTTGTTACATGGTGCTGTGGTGCTGCCTACTGCAATGTCCAAGCTGACAGGACACAGATAAAGATGATGCTTTATAGTGTCCTTGTAGAACAGGTTAAGATTGGAGGAGAAGAGATCTGTATGTGGCAATTATAAGGACACATTTCAGTAGCTTGCATTGATTCTATGTCTCGCTGATATTACAGCTCCTGATCATCGTCATGGGATGTATAGAGTAGAGGTGTGAGTCTCACAATTCAATTCAATACGATATCTCCATGTATGGTGATGCGTCCCATCAATTTTTCTACATAACTTCAGATTGACACAGATTGAGCATGGATTGCAGATCGGTCAGCCATATTTGGTACTGAGATGTTCTTTTTAACTAGAATTTTTATGCCACAGCCATAGCTAGAAAACCGTCAAGCAATGTCATTATGATATAATCTAGGGGTTTTCAACTGATTCTGTCCCAGCGACCACCACTCAGAGCTGGGATATACTTAACAATTAGAAAGCTTACGCGCGCACCATGTTTTTTCAGTGTTCTTTTGACGCGTCCTCTGAGCATGTCGTCAGAACTTAACGCGATGCGTGCCCGATTGGCAGTACCAGCCTAAATTGGGGTGGGTGTGTGTTCAAGTTTTGCTACGTGATGTCAGCATCGTTGTTTACTATCAACATGGCTGAACAATTTCTTGGTCTTTTTTGCACATTCGTAACATCAGAATGCAAATCGTTTTTATCGTCAGTGTCTTTCTTCCATCATTTCACAGAAAAGAAATGGCCAATGTTTTCCCACACTGCCACCTTTTACTTCTTCCTCTTCTTCTGTCACTTTATGGCGAACTGGATGCTTTAATAGTGTTCACTGCCCCCTGCTGGAATCCTCAAGATTAACAAAAAGTATGTGTGCAAGCAGTAGCATCATACTTGCAGAGCAGATACCATAGCAGCAGTGTCTGTAAGCATATGCATCACATAGCATTAAGTATATCACGGCCCTAAGCAGTAGTCAGCGGCTGTACAGTGTGTCCGTGTATTTTTCTAGAATTTTTTGATGTTTGCATTAAATTCATTATTCATAAAAATGCCCAAATCATCTGGAAATTTTTTAAAAATTAATAAAGTGAAAGCATTTTTTAAAAAATTATTTCAGTAGTGAAACTGGATTGCATGTCACAGACCACCTGCAATACTGCCACGGACCACTAGGTGACAGCGGAGCACCGGATGAAAACCTGCGATATAATCGATTATGGTGTGCCACCCTAATTAGCCTCTGTCTTAGTATAGGACACCTGCCACATAAGATAACTAACAATAATGGCTCCAGTAGAAGTTAAAAATCATACATTTAAACAATCCTTGAGTAAACGTACAAAAGTTGCCCTTTTTTTCTAGCGCAGTGGTGGTGAGGGTTCATCTGAGGTTCTAGGGAAGAGGGACTAAGTGTATCCTGGTTAGGTTGCCCAGAGGACAACTCAGATGAGGTTTTCTGAAGAAGAACTCAGTTTGGTTGACGGTCACTTGCTGACAAGTACCTAAGTGGGTCTCGAACCAGAGACCTTCCAATTACGGGGCCAACACCCTAACCATTTTGCTGCCCGTTGCCCCAACAACTGGCCTGTAATTCAATGAGATTGTCCAAAAAGGGTATGTGTGAATTTATCCAGAGGAGGGTCCTGATGTGACTGTTCAAAGTAAGATCCAGGTGGATTGTCCAGTAGAGAGTTCAGCACATGATGTCCCAAAGTTGGTCTATGTTGACATCCAGAACTTTGTCTGTTCTTGTTTGCTCTTTGTTTTAAGTGGTCAGTAAAAGTGGTCATAACACATCCCTGATCAATTCTAAACATGGTTTGGATGATCTTAGCCTATATAATACCAGACATTGACATGTCGCTGCTCTGTATGATCTGTTTCCAGCAAACAAATGTCCGAGTCATAGTTCCGCCGAAGGCTTGGCTCTGTTTTACTTCTATGTTCCCAAAAGCACAGCTCTTACCAGTTTAGCTCTTTAAGACGTGTGCATGAGTTTTCAGATTCCCCTCCCCACCCGGCTTTTCCATTGGATCACATCTCATGCAACAACAGGAGTAGAAAAAGCCATCGTAACAGATGATTTGGTTTGCTGTTCCTCTTTGATATGTGTTGATCCATATGTTTCCTGTCAAGCATTTAATTCATCTGTCTGCTCTAAGTTTTGCAAAATTTCCTGAATGCTGAAATTCAGTCTGAATGCTGTAACGCTAATAAAATTCCACAAGCCTTTAAAAAAGAAAGAAAAAAAAAACGCTGTACACTCTCACCCCGCGCACTGGCTGTGACTTGCTCCACTCCGCCTTTGACTTAATTCCTCAAGTCTCCTCATTACGTGCTGAGAATCCCAGCTCTGGTCAAGGGCGCCAAGCGCTAATGGCTTTGAATGGACGCTGTCGACCTTGCACAGTGTGCGACATGTTGGCTTGTGTGTGTTGCATATCAGACAGTGTTGTGTTAGTTGCTGACTGGAGGACACAAATAGCACAGCCCTGCTCAAGTAACCACACACACCCTAAATGTATTCTGCTGGTGAGAAAATAAGCCGTGCTGTAGCTCTCATGATAGACGCTTTGCGGTCAGAATCAAATGAGCGAGATCTCTTATACTCAAAGCTCAAAGTGCAACTCAAATACACTTTACAGCAAACAAATCGTCATGAAAATAGATACAAATTATAAGATGAAAGGATAGTAGATAATAATCATAGCACAATAAGTTTGAAATAGAGAATATGCCTGTATCAGAATTGGTCTTGGTGCTGTAGTTTCGCCAGACCCTGCCTGATGTGTGCTCTCACTTTTGATCATGATCATGTTTAAAAGTGATCATGATCTTCAGGTCACAGAGCACTATTCCTTACCCCACTGTGCTCCCAGCATGCACTGGGGCATGAATAACATCAGGCCGATCATCCTTTTCACCTTTTGTTGTTCTGGTTCATTCAGAATTTCTCTCTCCCCCTTACCCCAGACTAGCTATGCCTTTCATATGGGTTTCAGCATTGTGTCACAATGGCATGATTCAGACTTCATGTTTTTGGTGATAAAGAGAGGCATTGAAAAAGGAAGAATGACTGTGATGGTATTTGGGGTGAAGGTGAAAAAAAAATCCCATTAGACTGGAGCCCAAAATTATGCTAACAAGTTCAGATCGATACAATAAATTGCGAGATCGAATTCAGTCCCCTAGAGGCATTATCGCCAGACAAATCCCTGGCAGGTAGTAGAAAATGTGCCCTGATTCACAGCGACTAGGTATGTGGTCAGTGAAGGGAAGCCTGTATGAGAGAGGGAGGTTTGTGGCATTTGTTGTGCATTGACTTGTGTGGCAATGACTGTGCACGGAATTGGATTTAGAGCTGAGGCGATATCATTTCTCTATTGCACTGATGGGGCTGTTTCCCTCCTACTCCTAAAGTAATTGTGAAAACCAGAGTATATACAGTATATATTAATTAGGGGTGTAATGATACATCCATACATCGATTCACTCATCAACAATCCCATAATATTGATCCAACATGAAAACATTGATGAGACTTCGTACAATTGTAATGGTCGTCGTGAAGTAAACGGATACTAAAGCCCACCTTCACAGCAGCTCCTGACCAATTACAGCTAGCTGAAGCGACAGACAAGCTTCACTGTTCGCCTGTTCATTATCCCTGAAATAGCGCTACGTCAACTGAAGAGTCTGAATAGCGTTGCTTCACTAATCCAACGCTACCATAATGGAGCCTTTGTAAGACTGACTTTTATTTTGAAATTCTGTGCTACGTTTTTTTTCCTCTGCTTGAACACACACACCTCCAAGCGAAATGTGAGAGGCACGTTTAAGCTTCCAAACTAAATGTGAGAAGCAGGCAGAAAGTTAGTGAAGAGATTGTGTCTCCTCTGGGTAATAAATCAGCGGTCTGGAAACCTTTAGAATGTTGGAGAAAAGCAGCTCAACAGACAAGTTGCATAAAACAAAATAAATAACCAAACGAAACTGTGATGGGTATTAATGCTGCCCATTTGAAAGAACATGAGAAAACATACCAATTCGTTCCAAAAATATATAGCTTGTGTAGGCAGGGAGACTATATGTGTGTAATTGTTTATGTTTGCATTGTTCCAACCTCCAGAATGACTTATTGTAATTTAAGGAGGAAAAATCCACAGGTGTAGTGTGTAGTTATGATACAGCAAGAATCTACTACCTTGGTTACTATTACTGTAAATATTTAGTTTGAAAACTTCAAATATGAATAAGCGTTACACACTATCCTGTTTTAATGTGTGAAAATAGGAATATAGTTTTTTTTTTTTACCTGAAAAAATTATATTTTAGCTACTTTTGGAGATTTTATACGAAGGGAAGTGTTATGTCTAATCTGGATATTGTCGCATATTGATTGATAATTCCTGAATCGCATCGAATTAAAATCATATTGCATCAAACTTTGTGAAATCGGCAGAAATCGTATCGTTGTACATTTAATTGATTATAGTATCGTATCGCGATGAAACCTGTGATTTACACTCCTAATATTTACCAACTCCTTGCTATGCACTACACTAGTGTCAAATTTAAAGAATTTAAGTCTCCAAAACGGTTATTTATTAACTCTGAGGGAGGGGACTTTTTATTAACACTATTGTAAGGTCTTAGGTTTGGAATGGAGGCCAAATCCAAATAGACTTTTCTGATCTTAACATAATTGTCATGTATCTAGCCCTGCATACTGAAAGTGAGTGTGAAAGTGAGTGATTATTTGTCATTGTGAACACACCACACCACATAAACATCAACAATTGTCTTTCTGAAGGCTTCAGAGAGCTCCTTGGGTCTCACCATGGTGAAGGCTCTCATTTCAACAATCAAGAGCAAACCAAATGAAATGAGTTTTAACTCTGTCTTAAGAATGTTTAGGAAAGCTGTGTAAGAACGTTGCAGTCATTTTAACCTTATGTGGTGCACCTAAGTGTAATTCTATACATCTGAATTATGAACGAATGTTAGGGTGTTCTAACTTTTTTCTTAAATTCATTTTATAAATAAATTAATTTGTTTCTTGTTTTAGCACAGAAGATGCAGTTATAATTACCATTATCTATAGATATGACCAGATAAATTATTTTAAAATAGTTATATGTTGACATATCTTAATAAAGGATAACATATAAAGAGCAATATCTAACAATTTGAAATCTGCAACGTTTTATGCCTCTATTACGAACTGAATATGATATAAACTTAATGACACACTCAGGAAAAAGCATGAGGTGGTGGCCTAGTGACGAGAATGATTCAAGATGTTGTTAGACTGACTCTACACTCGAAGATTTCTTATAAACACCAGACATTCCAAGTGTTTTGTTATCCTTCCTCCATCACTATTACTACTCTGTTGTCCTTTGAACAGGGTAGTTGACCTCATGTTGTCCCAAGGAATTCCCCTGGACTTTGCACTGAAAGCATCTGTCAGATGGATTAAATGTAAATGTCAAATTCATGGTCTCGAACGGAGTTTATGTCTTGCTGAACATGTTGCGGCTCACAGTACTGCTACTGAACTGGTTCTGCAAGATGCTGTCCATGGTGCTGATGTTCTCAAAGAGAACATTACTGTGAAGACAAGGTTGGCGTCATTTGTGAAGGCTTAGATTATTGGCAAGGTTGCAACTGCACAATCACCCCTCTGCATTAGTTGCAAAAAGAAAAAAATTGCATATAGTAGACGTAGCTTTACTCATAAGGCTGGATGATAAGTGCAAAAACACTCTCTCTCTCTATATATATATAGTGGTTAGCGCTGCTGCCTCACAGCGAGAAGGTCCTGGGTTCCAGCCCCAGGGACGGCTGTAAGGCCTCTGCCCTACTGTGTCGAGTTTGCATGCTCTCTCCGTGTTTGCGTGGGTTTTCTCTTTGTTCTTTCTTCTTTCTGTTTGTCTTCTACCTTTCTTTCTCACATCTCTCTCTTTGTTCTGTTTGTCATTTTCTCTCTCTTTCTTTTTTACTTTCACCTGTATGCCCCTTTTCTTTTCTTTCATTTTGCTATCATTCTTACTGACATCTTTCTCTTTTGTCTTTGTCTCTTAACCTCCCTCCTTTTCTTTCTTTCTTTTGCCTGTATCCTCATTTTACTTTCTTTCTGACATCTCTCTCTCTTCTTTTCGTCCTAAACTCTCTGTTTGTCTCTTAGATTCTCTTCTTTCTTTCTTTTGCCTGTATGCTCATTTTACTTATTTTCATTCTTTCTGACGTCTCTCTCTCTCTCTCTCCATTTCTTCCTAAACTCTCTGTTTGTTCTGTTTGTCTCTTAAATTCTCTTTCATTCGTTCTTTGTTTCCTTGCTTGCGTGTTTTCTATGGGTGCTCCGGTTTCCTCCCAAAGTCCAAAAGCATGCACTGTAGGTTAGTTGGCAACTCTAAATTGGCGCTGTACAGTGTGAATGTGAGTGTGATTGTGTGAGTGTGTGTTGATACCTGCCTGGGATAGGCTCTGGTCCCCCCCGCGACCCCAGTTGGGATTCAGCAGTTCGGAAAATGAATGATTGAATAAAGGATTTCCACCTAATTATTTCTAGCAGATAAATGTTAGACCATGTTCTTAGCAGCAGTGCATGAGAAAAGCCTTCAACCACAAGCTTAATACCTAGACCTATGTATCTACGCATGTTGAATATTTCATAATAATAAGTATAGTAAATACTATAATATATATTTTAGTGATTTATTTTATTCTATTTTGTTTAGTTATTTAGCAGTTTGTTTATTCCCCAAAGTGTTCCCTATTTATTAAGAGGATAACCTCATAGATATGCCGTCTGCTTCTAATATACACACATACACACCATCCTTGAGAGTGACTTCTAGTTAAACTAGCTGCAGTCCACAGCTGCCTGGTGGAAATCAGCGTGGAACAGGCATGTAATCTCACACATGCAGATTCCACATCAAAGGCTTGAGTGGACGTGCCGGAGACGACGTGCAGCTCAAACTGCGAGTGGTGTGGGAGGGGATTGAGAGTTGGGGGGGTCTGTCTGTCCCTCCTGCAGGGGGCCGGGGCAAGGATCTGATATCAGATCTCTCTGGCTACGTTCACACTGCCAGCCACATCGTTCAATTCCGATTTTTTGCTGAGATCAGATTTGTCTATCTTGACGATTCACATTCATAACTACAAGTGACCTGTATCTGACTGTAATGTGAACGCATCGGTCCTCCGAAATGTCACGCATGCGCACATCGATATGTTTTTACACGGGTCAACTGCGTCACCAACAACAAAAAACGTCATATCTGTGGGACGACTCATGGCATTAAAAATGGAGGCGTTAGTAGCTCACGCATGTATCGCACTTTGCTCTGGAGGACGACAAACACATATGAAAGTGACACAAATCCGATTTGAAAAGATCAGATTTGCGTGTCCACACAGCCCTGAAAAGATCGGATCTGTGTCACATTAAGGCAAAAAATCCGATTTGAGTCACTTCAGCATGGTAGTGTAAACATAGCCTCTCTCTCTCTCTCTCTGTTTGAGCCTTAGTTCTTTCTGTTCTTTTTTCTTTCTGTTTGTCTTCCTTCTTTGTTTGCCTGTGTGGCCCTTCTGTCTTTCTCTTTTTTACTTTCTCTATCTTTCTTTCTCACATCTATCTCTTTGTTCTGTTTGTATCTTAAATTCTCTTCTTTCTTTCTTTCTTTCTTTCTACCGTTCTTTTTCACATCTCTTTCTCTTTTTCTTCCTCATTTCTTTCTCTCTGTTCTTTCTTCTTTCTCTTTGTCTTCTGTCTTTCTTTTGTTTGTGTGTGGCTCTCTTTTTTCTTTCTTCTACCTTTCTTTCTCTCATCTTTTTTTTGTTCTGTTTGTCATTTTCTTTCTTTCTTTCTTTCTTTCGCCTGTATGCCCCTTTTCTTTTCTTTCTTCATTTTGCTATCATTCTTACTGACATCCTTCTCTTTTTTCTATTTGTCTCTTAACCTCCCTCCTTTTCTTTCTTTCTTTTGCCTGTATGCTCATTTTACTTTCTTTCATTCTTTCTGACATCTCTCTCTCGTCATTTCTTCCTAAATTCTCTGTTTGTCTCTTAAATTTTCTTCTTTCTTTCTTTGTTTCTTTCTATCTTTCTTCTCACATCTCTCTCCCCCTGGGGCTTTTTAACTTTCTTCTTTATTATCTTTAACTCTTTGCCTTGCTCTCTATTTTTATCTGTTTGTCTTTCACCCTCCCTCCTTCTGTTCCTCAGCGTTCCAGGCATTCCTAGGGAAGCAGGACGTAAGGGCCGAGCTGGAAGAGGTTCATGCCGAGGCCCGAGCACAGAACAACCTGCGTGCGGTTTCCGTTGTGCAGCTGTTCCGCAACAGAGCTGTGCGCTGGCAGTGCATCACCGTCATCATCACCATGGCCTGCTACCAGCTGTGTGGCCTCAACGCTGTGAGTCCCGACGCCTCCTTCCACATTCCACATCTTTATGACAGCTCAGCACTACTAACTCAGGATCGACATATAGAACCCGTACTGTCAGAATCACATGACTTTGAACTTGATGGTATTTATATTGATTTCTAGTGATTATTCTTAATTGTGAACACACCACAGCACACAGTGCACCTTGAGGAAATGGAACCTCAGCGTTTGAGCCATCTGTGAAGGAGCAGTGAGCAGCTGGCATGAAGCACTCGGGGAGCAGTGTTTGGGGACAGTACCTTGTGCATGAGTACCTCAGTGGTACCTTTACCGCTCCGGGACCTGAACCGGTGAACTTCCGATCATGTGGTCAACTTCCTTACCATTATGCTATGTTTATGTCTATTTTAATCTGCTTCTCCCCGTTTGTCTTTGTCCGTCCACTGGTGTGTTAACCCACTGTGGCTGTGTGTTTTCTGTACTACAAACAGAAGACACATGTACTGTTGTCATTTTTGGGCACCATGCTTTGTTTTTGTTCATCTTCAGTAAAACTGGCATGTTGTGTAGTTGTACCAGTTGTGTTCTACAGTTGTGCTGCCCAAAAAAATTGCTCCTTCACGGGTGGATCACACACAGATTTTACATTAGGTTGTAACATACTTGTGGACATGGACATGTGTTCGATGGTCAGAGGTGGCAAAAGTACACATGTTCGTCACTCGACTAGAAGGACAAATACTTGTGCTAAAACAGTACTGACCAAACGTCTTTACTTAGGTGAAAGTAAAAAAGTACAGCCTCAGAAATCTACTTAAAGTATAAAACTAAAAAGTAGCCGTGAGACGGACAAAATAAGAACTCCTCGGTAAAGTGAACTAGACGTCACGTCAGATTAATACAACTGGAAAAAAGCAGCTCAATTTCCCATTAGATCTGTTCTACATGTTACATATCTACTTCATAACTACTTCAAACATGTCTTTGAGATAAGGCCAGGGATGTGGAAGGTTTTGCTGGTGTCCATGTGAATGGTCATCTCCATTCTCTCCATCGTTTTCAGTCACGTCATGTCATATACTCAGTTTTCTCCCGTTACTTCTGCCGCCATTGTGCTTATATTGCACCTGTTTCCTCTAGTATTACGTCTGACGACTTGTCGTGTGTCATGTCACGCGAATACGCGTTATCATTTCAAGCGTTCTGATTGGTGGAATAGTGAACGTGACGCGAGCAACCACACCCAGAGTACATCTTATCCAGCTCCGGGAAAATATCCCCATGATGTCTCGCACAATGACGTAAAATAGGCCTAATAATAGATAACCCGGTTCAAATGAATTGAAACTAGAGTACATGTTTTATGTTTATAAAACAATGTAAATGTTTAAAAAATTTAAGGAGTAGAAAGTACAGATATTCATGCAAAAAATGTATCTAGTAAAAGTACAAAGTTGGCAGAATAATAAGAAGTCAAGTAAATTCTATTTGTACTTTGTTACTTCCCATCTCTGGACGAGCAAATTTAAATGGTCACTAGTGTGTAAACTACATTTGAGTGAGTTTTTTGGGATCATAATGGTAGTTTATGATAAAAATTTCAAGATTTGTAGCATATGGTGTTCAATGCAATAATGTCATTTTTGAAGCTAAATAAATTGATCATTATATGTGACCCGATCTGGCGAAATGAGTCACACATTCTAATTGTGAGATACAGGCTGATAAAACTGAAAAGTGTTGAAAATATCAATTATTCTTTTTTGATCTTATATGAAAGAAAAAGGTCAAAATCCATCTCCCAAAGTTTCACAGTCAAGATAACTATGTAAAGCTATTAAAATAGCTATTTACGTTGAAACGCATCAAAATGCTTAAAACTTAATGCCGACGCAAACGCTTGTGTTGTTTGATCATTCATTATCTGAACCACTTAATCCCAACTGGGGCAATTTAGAGTCACCAGTTAAACTATATCACATGCTTTTGGACTGTGGGTGGAAATCCACACGAACACAGGGAGAGCATGCAAACTCCACCCAGAAAGGCCCCACGGCCGTCCCCGGGGTTCGAACCCAAGACCTTCTTTGTGGGAAGCGGCAGCACTAACCACTGCGCCAGCATACTGCCCTTTTGTGTTGATTTTTAACCCAGAATCCCTTTAACTTACAGAAACCACACACATACTCTCAGAATCACAAGACAGTGAACTCAACGGAGATCCCTCTGTATGCGAAATTATTTGTGAGTTATTTCCTGCACAAAAACAGAAGTAGTTGTGTTAAAAATAAAACAATGCCATCCCCAGGGTTGTCTGCCTTTTACATCTGAACCGATATCAGTACCGGTACCGATCCTCGACGATACTTAATTTCAGTACCTTGTTCTGAATCTGTAATTCCTGATTTGAATCAGCCTAAAAAAATCCAGTAATAATAACTAATTACAGTAATACAAACTAATTTCAAATGTAAACTATTTCTTTTGAAGACACTTATCTTGTAACAGACCACATTGTGACCAGAATGTTCTTTTAGGGTAAAGGGTGTCACTTGTGCTGCTCACAAACTACCTGAAGCCGCAGTGGAACCTCACGACGGCGTAGATTCGACCTTCTCGATGTCGATGCTGGCTGCAGGGGTTACTGTCGGTGCAGGTGCTGTAGTTGCAGCTGTAGCTTTAACTGCGTGCCCCAAACCCAAATATTAAACATTGCACGCTCATCTGCCCATAAATATATTTTATGTTTAATGTGAGTATTGCTAGCCCCAGTTCTGCATTTTCTGTAACAAATGTTGCATATCATGCTGTCAGCGTCAATTTTTAGGAAAGTACAGCCACACAGTCGCAGGCTTTCGGCTTGTTGCTGTCACATCTGTGCCTCCTCCCCGACGTCTGAACTCGCCAGAGTATTAATCTTGAGGTCTGATGTGTCCCTTTAAGGATTCCCCGCTAGACACGTCCGGGTTGTCCACGTCATGGTGGAGGTTTCCCTGTCCTAATGTGTATCACCTGTGTCTTCTCATTACGTTTATGTTCATTGGTTCATGTGTAGTTAATCGGCCGAGTGTCTTATTATTTAACCAGACCGATCCGGTTGCCATTTGTCCGTTCTCCCTCATTCGAGACGCCGCTGACCAAGCCTGCTAACTGCCGCTAAGTTAACTAGCCGCCGCCTGTTACACGCCTGTTTTTCCCTCACGGTAGTGATGGGCTATCTGAAGCCGAGGCTCCGCAGCGCGTATCGAGTATAAGGGGGCGTGGCAGACGAAGCCCCGCTTCGAGGCGTGTATCGTTTGGCAGAAAACCACGTGACCGATGACAAACGAAGCCTCGGTTCGTTACGTCAGCGTTTCATCCCAAGTGTCGCTTGCAAATTGCAATTTGCATAATTTAGTAGTTTTGTATTAGACTAATACAATACTACTACTTAATTATACAAATTGCAAATGTGGAATAAAATATAAGTTGCATAAAAAATAAACAAAAGAAAAATTCTGTCTGATACTCGCTCATACACTCTCCAACAAAACAACCCACGAAGCGCCGGCGGGATTCACCCCCATTTATACAGCAAGCGACACTTGGGATGAAACGCTGATGTAACGAACCGAGGCTTCGTTTGTTATCGGTCACGTGGTTTTCTGCTTAAACGATACAGGCCTCGAAGCGGGGCTTCGTCTGCCACGCCCCCTCATACTTAATATGCGCTTCGGAGCTTCATGTGCCCATCACTACCTCACGGCAAGTTCGCGATCAGACTGTGTTTGTGTTGCACTTGTAAATAAAACACCTTGGCATCGAAGCTCCCGCGTCTGTGTGTCCTTCCTACCAACATGACAGTTGCCATGTTTTCAGATTTCTCCACGCATGCGCTTTCTTCCCCTGGCAACCGTTGTCATGGTAAACAAAACGAACACTTGAGTTTGAATATGAATTTAAATAAATCTGCGGTGTGTTGGTGCCTGCCCTGGGTCGTTTCCTGCCTTGCGCCTGCAAGTTCCCGGGATAGGCTCCATTCCCCCCACGACCACAGTTAGGAATTAGCGGTTCAGATAATGAATGAATGAATGAATGTTGAAATAGTTTAAGCTTCAGTCTGGTTTAATAGTATTTTCTAAGCCTCTAAATGACTTTAGATGGATGCTATTATTGGATGCTGTGTTATTAAAGAATTTTAAACATGATTTTCTCAGGTTTTCAGTTGGCAAAAGACAGGGTTCCAACTGGATGGGTATATCTTGACAACAATTCAAGATATGACTTTGAGCAAAATAACATTTTAATTTGGGTTTTTGGGTCACTGTAAATCATTTTGCCAGATCAGGTCACATATTAAATGTCAGAAATCTTCCCTTGCTAAGCTCACAATGCACATTAGTCCACACTGACTTTCCTTCACCCTTACACACACGGACACACTGACCTAGTGAGATGAGCGTGCTTCCGTTTTGTTGATGTTTGATTCTGACACACACACACACACACACACACACACTGTAGATCCGCCTCCTATCCCAGGGCACCGCCTTTTCCAGAAACATCTGGAAAAACTAACGTTAGCCTACTGCAATATATTGTCTATTCAGGGAGATATGGGCTTAACAGCCAATTGGTAGAGAAAAACAAACAAGAATTTGCAGGATGTGAGTGCTACATTCATGTAGTTGTAAAAAGCATGACAATGTATTAAGTAATCCAAAGTATTCAGAATACGTTACTCACATTGAGTAACTTAACGGAATACGTTACAAACTACATTTTGGGGCATGTATTCTGTAATCTGTAGTGGAATAAATTTTAAAAGTAACCTTCCCAACACTGCCAACGGCTGTCTTGCTTAATTTAGCCTTGTCTCAAAGAATGTGATGCGTGGGAAGAGGTTCCCAAAAGATCGTTCCGTCAGATGAATTTCTGCGCTCTCACTACTCATGTCATGTAATAAAACATCACGCTTCAGCTTTTTTAAAATTAAAAAATCACTTTTCAGCATCTTAATTATCTCCAAAATTATCTCTATATACTACACTATTTTACTGCATCAGCAATATTGTTAAATAACATAATAAAAACCTTTGCTACATCAATTTACCCCATCCGCTTCTTCTTGTCATCATATAAATACTTATTTCCCGAGATAAAATATTTTACTTAATTTTCCACATTGTATACAGTGTTTTTTGTGGTAGAAAACGTCTGTACCACATGTACTGTAGCTATCTATCAATAAGACAATGAGAGGTCAGGTTGGCATAGGTTAGCAATTTATTCTCTTTGCAGCAAACGGGAGTCTGTCTCATGCACTCATGTGGAAACAGTTACACACAGAATATATAATCACATGTGAGCAACTCCACCTACATTCTAGAATGTTCTATTCTTCCCCTAGTGCACGATGGCAAGTAGACAACTTCTGCTTAACCTTTGAGGCTGCCCTTCGAGACCCCTTTGCGATTGCACACCTTAATCATGGAGACAATTCTGGCAAAACATCTTCTCAACAACCTTCAGTGTCTCCGTATCATGTTTACTTCCTTGATCCCCTTAACACGTGTCATTTCGTGACTTATCCAGACTAAATTTTCCACTACATTTCCTTGTTCCTTGTTTTAATTGTTCATTTAGTATAAGCTAAAGTTCGGTAGAGGGAAATACTGTATGGAATAGTACTATCTGAACAGTTAGACGTTAGTTTCTTTATTACTATTAACTTTATTTTATCTTTTTGACTTTCTAACTCCTGAAGTTTTTTCATGATTTGTTATGAATTTTTGACCTCTGGGGGCTGTCTTTATGCAGTCTTGTTCGCTGACTCCTTTCTTCGATGCTCGCTGCATCAGCTGCTTTTGTGCTGCTTTTTGAGACTTTTGCGTGGACGTCCACAAAATTTCTGCAAGTTAATTCCTAACTTTCTTAATAACATATTTAAGAAAAAAAGGACATATTTCAAACCCTTTTTTAGAGCGGCAGTCAATCAGCACGAAGGGAAAACTCTGCTTCATTAAGGTGTCAATTGTAAAAAATCTTTTGAATGTTTATTATAAAAGAAATTTCCCAGCCATTGTCAACAATGATCTCTCAGACCCTCATCCATGTGTCTTCTTATCTGTGAGATGAGGTGAGGTAGGGTGGGGAAAGTAGTCCATTAAATGCTAATAGATGCTGCTTTGAGGCTGGCCACACAGCTATTAGCCCTGCTTGACTTGTCTCTAACCATGTTGAAATGCATCGTGCCAAAGATCACATTGAGCTTTTTATAGAGCGCCCCATCTGACATGGTCAATCGCATTTCACTTTGGAGAAGATGGACGCTGATCAGCCTTTTGTTGCATCAAGAATGTCCTACAGTTAACACTGTTAATGTAATGTTGCTTCTTGTGTTATGTTGTCAACAGATCTGGTATTACACCAGCGGGATCTTTGAGGGAGCAGGATTTGACAAAGGCACCATTCCCTACATCACTCTTACCACTGGGGGCATCGAGACACTGGCGGCCATCGTATCGGTGAGCATTATTGATGGTTGAGTTTCAAGATGTTCCTGCATACTAATGGTTCTACTGAGCTGAAGCGCTACCTCTAGTGGTCTGTGGAGTTTGAAGAAGCTCTGTAATAGGTTTATGAAAGATTAGGATTTTTCTTATATGGATGTTAAAATGATGCTCAAGCTACGTACATGGAGATTTTTAGTGTCTATAAATCCTGAAACTCTTAAAAGTAATAATTCCTTACATGCTAAAGGTTAAAAGTCACTCCTTAGAATTCTGAACCTGCGGTTCCTCTTGTACTGGGCAGGATTACTATTGCAACAACACAACATCAGTAGGGTAAAACTAACCTGTCTCATGATGGTCTAAACCCAGCTCACGTTCCCTGTTAGTGGGTGAACAATGGTGCTTCACAATGATAGGAAGAGCTGGCATCGAAGGATCAAAAAGCAATGTTGCAATGAATGCTTGGCTGCCACAAACCAACAAAAGTAGATTAAAAAAACGTTCAGGATTCAAGACTCTATTTATTTGTACACACTTACTGTAGGTATTCCAGTACAGAATGTAGTGAAATCTACTCATTCCTAAGAATTGCTAAGAAAATTTAAATAGAAATCAGAAATTAACAACAGATAAGTTAAAGGAACTCACAAGAACTAAATCCAAAAGGTAAAATTAAAAATCCTAAATAGAGATTTATACCTTAAACAGGGAATGTTTGTGTTCATGCTACATGTAAAGTGTTGATTGCCTTATTGTTGTAATGGACATAGGAGCATACTGTTACCTAGAGTTGTGCTCAAGACCAGTCTCAAGACCACTTTTTAAAAGTCTCCGTCTCATCTCGGACTCGGCCATATTTGTATTCAGTCTTGTCATGGACTTGGACAAAGAGAACTCAAGATTTTATTTCGAGACCAGTCAAGACCACAACTCTGAGAATATTACTGTTAACTCCTTGAGACCGACACATGCGTTTTGTGTTGTTTATTAATTAGTGTTTTAATAACTCAGAATCCCTTTAAGTTACAGAAACCACACACACACATACCATCAGAATTACAAGACTTTGAACTTAACGGACATTATATTCATTTCTCTGTATGTGAACCTGCCCAGAGTTGGCCCCACATTGCGCCCGTAGTTCCCAGAATAGGCTGCAGTCCCCATGGGGCCCCATTCGGAATTAAACTTCGGATAATGATTGAATGAATTAATTAAATTATTTTGGAGTAATTCCGTGCACAAAAACTGAAGTAATTGCATACAAACACATTAATTACATTATTCATGATGTAAACACTCGCGTTAGTGCTCGTGACTCTCATGTGGAACACCATCATGCGCAAGAATGTAGTTCTCTCCCAGAAAGGCCAAAGGCCAAGGCTCATTTTATTTTTCAATTGATCAGATTTTTTTTTTTTATTCTGTAATGGTGAGTAATCAGTAGGTAATCTGTAGTGAAAAATAAATATAGAAAAATGTATTATTTGTTATCAAATAATTATATTCTGTATCCAGATGGATAAAGATGTGTTTCTGTTTGGCACTAACCTTATTTTTCTTCACAGTACTAAACCATAGAATGTTTGCATAATAACATATCCAATAAATCAGACCCTGTTTTACTATTTCTAGTAGTTATGTCTATAGTATTTAGCACATTTATACTACATTAACTGAAAAATGTCAAAATATCTATAGGCGCAAAAGGTGTAAAACGTGCATTAGTCCAGTCTCTGTCTCGTCTCGGTCTCAGCCCTTCAGAGTCTTGGTCTTATCTCAGTCTTGACACACTTTGGTTTCAGTCAGGACTTGGTCTCGGTTTAGGTGGTCTTGACTACAGCTCTAGTCTTACCTGGCAGGTGAGTGTCTCATATTAACAGTACTCAATGAATGAATGAATGAATTATCATTAAAAATGACAGTTGACGCTTCCCGTGCTGAGAACCAGACTGTGTTATAAATCAACCCTCTCCCTTGTAATTGTAATAGTAAAAACGTGCTTGTGCGTGCTATTCCAATGCGAGGGTTAAGAATTTTCTCTGTCAGTTCTATGAAAACCTGCAGGTGGGGATTTTATCACATCAGCATCTGTCTCCAGGTTTTTTTCCACAACTATAGACAAAATTTGCATACAAAATGTAACAAGCTGAAGTAAAATGTAGTCAAGTAGAGGGTGAAAGTTGTCAATATTGACAATACTCAGTCTAAGTACAGTGTTTAACTTAACAAAGGTTTATTACTCAGGTACTATACACCACTTTTGTCTGGGAGTATGCATTATCTTGCATGTATGCTTTTGTAATTGGTAAAATCTTCCTTTCAGATCTTAAAGCCCAAAGGTTTGGATCAGAGCCCTGAATATTCTTGGTCTGGGTTATAAAATGCAAATAAGTGATTTTAAACAGTTACCAAATGGTTTTAGACCTTACACAGAGGCCAACCAGTTTTACATCAGGTGGTTAGGTCATTTCATGTAATCAGTTCATTTCATGTATTGAAATCCTTTTATTTGGGATGGATGATTCATGATTCAGTTAGGAGTAGATGAAATTAGGGTTGAATCAATAATCCTTGATGTCTGAGACAGGAATTTCAGAATCCCATTCATCATCCGACACGCCACAAAGTCCCTGGAGATGACTTGTGGTTTCTGGAATTAGAACTTTACCTGTCGATTCTGTAATTCATTTAAATGGCAAGAATGAAGCTCCCACAGATTGGATTGTTGTTTGTTGTTGATTGTGGTGAGATTGGGGAGGATTGGAAGGTTTACAGTTTGGTGTTTTTGTGGAATCTAGAGGACTCAAGATCATCACCCATGTAAACAAAAGCTTTGTCTGATTGTTCAGGGAGATCTTAGTCACAGCCCTTGTAAAGCCCAGGGCGTCAGCGCAAACCTGGCAGGCAGTGGGGGTCGTCAGCTCTGAAAACTCTGCAAACGATAAACACTCAAAGCAATGATGGTGACCAGACGCGAACGTCCAGATAGAACTGGTTTTAATAATAATCACAGCAGCTGCCAAAAATCAAACCTTATCGCAAACTCTAAATGAACGTAACAGAGCGGGACTCAAGCCACCAACTTGTGGATCCCAACCACAAGTAAAATCTCAGCCTAACTCATGGGGAAGGCGAAACGCAAACCCAGGTTAGAACTCCGGCGACCTGGATCGCTGTGTGGGCTTGGCTGATACATTAGGATTCTAATAAAAGCCAGTGCTGCCACCTCACAGCGAGAAGGTCCTGGGTTTGATCCCGGGGACGGCCGTAGGGCCTTTCTGTGTGGAGTTTGCGTGCTCTCTCCGTGTTTGTGTGGGTTTTCTCCTGGTGCGCCGGTTTCCTCCTACAGTCCTTTTGCATGTGATAAAGGGTTAATTGGTGACTGTAAATTGGCCCCGTAAGGTGTGAATGTGTGCGTGATTGTGTGTGTGCCCTGCGGTGTGTTGGCTCCTGCCCAGGGTTGTTCCCCGCCTTGCGCCAGGATATGCTCCAGTCCCCCCGTGACTCCAGTTGGGATTAAGCAGTTCAGATAATGAATGAATGAATGAATGAATGGATAAACCTGATAGGTCTCTTAGATCTGCAGGAGCTGGTCAAGTAGTGGTGCCAGGAACTGGAACTAGGAACCAGCTGCTCATGAATTTCTAGTTTTCCCCAAACTGGAGCCAGCTTTCAAAAGAAGCTTAAGACAACAGTGTATTTTCACCTTTAATTTAATAAGACAGAAATAGATATTTACTGCAGTGAAATTTCCATTTGCTATTAAGAATATAGTGTTAGTTTTGTTTACCATGACAATGGTTGCCAGGGCAAGAAAGCGGATGCGGATGGCGACAAGCTGAAATGATGCAGACAGCGCAACATGTAACATTTGACACACAAAATGCAGAACTGGGGCTAGCAATACGTCAAACTTGAGGAAACAACTCGTTAAACATAAATAAAATTTACGAGCGGATGAGTGTGCAGAGTTTGATCATTTGAGCACCATAGTTAAAGCCACAGCCACAACTACAGTGCCTGCACTGAGAATCGAGAGCGTCGAATCTACTCCGTCGACAAGTTCCACTGCAGTGCTCTAATTAATTAAGTATCTGTTCTAGTTATTGTTCTGGAATATTTTCATAAAAACTGTAATATATTTCTACAACCCAAAATCAGAAAAAGTTGGGACGGTATGTTAAATTAAAATCAAACTGAAAACAGTACTTTGTTAAATTACCTTTGACCTGTATTACATTGAAAACAATACAACAGCACATTATTTCATGTGTTCCTCATGAATTCTATTGTTTTTTCAAAATAAACACGTATTCCAATTTTGGTTCTTGCAACACATTTAAAAAAAACTTGGAACAGTAAAGCATTCACCACTCTGTAATGTTGCCATTCCTTTTCACTTAAAAGACGTTTAGGGACTGAAAGCACCAAGTGATGAAGTGTTTCAGGTGTAATTTTGTCCCATTCTTCCTGCAAACAAGTCTTAAGGTGGGCAACAGTATGGGGTCTTCATTGTCGCATTTTGCGCTTCAAAATGCGCCACACATTCTCTATTGGAGACAGGTCGGGACTGCAGGCAGGCCAGTCAAGTACCCGTACCCTCTTCCTCCGCAGCCAGGACCTTGTAATGTGTGCAGAATGTGGTTTTTCATTGTCTTGTTGAAATATGCATGGGCGTCCCTGGAAAAGATGTCTTCTTGAAGGCAACATATTGTGCTCCAAAATCTCTGTGTACTTTTCAGCATTAATGGTGCCATCACAGAAGTGCAAGTTACCTTTGCCAAGGGCACTGACACAACCCCATACCATGACAGACCCTGGCTTTTGGACTGGATGATCCTTTTCTTCTTTGGTCCGGAGCACATGGTGTCCATTTCTCCCAAAAATACCTGAAACTCTGTTTCATCTGACCACAGTACACGTTTCCACTGTGTGATGGTCCATCCCAGATGCCTCCGAGCCCAGAGAAGTCGACGGTGCTTCTGGACACTGTTAGCATAGGGCTTTCTTTTGGCACAGTACAGTTTTAACTGGCATTTGTGGATGTAACTACGTATTGTGATACTTGACAAAGGTTTGCCAAAGTAGTCCTGAGCCCATGTGGTGATATCGCTTATAGATGAATGACGATTCTTGATGCAGTGCCGCCTGAGGGATCTGAGATCACAGTTGTTCAGCTTAGGCTTGCGCCCTTGTCCTTTACGCACTGAAATTCCTCCAGATTCCTTGAATCTTTTAATTATGTTATGCACTGTTGAAGGTGAAATATCCAAATCTCTTCCTATCTTTCTTTGAGGAACATTGTTTTCAAACATTTCAAAAATTTTCTCACATATTTGTTGGCAAACTGGCGATCCTCGGCCCATCTTTGCTCCTAAAGGACTAGACCTTTCTTGGATGCTGCTTTTGTACATCACCTGTTTCAAATCACATCATTATTTAACCAGTTTACCTCATTACTAGCCCTAAATTGCTCCTACCCCAACCTTTTTTGTGTCTTTTGTGTTCCTGTCTGAATGACAGGAAAGGATGTATATTTACAAATGAAATGAAGTTGACCAGACAAAACATGAAATATTTTGTGTTCATATTGTCTGAAATGAAATACAAGTCAAAGTAAATTTAGAAATCACTACTTTCTTTTTTTACTTGCGTTTTCCATACTGTCCCAACTTTTTCTGATTTGGGGTTATATTTGTGAAAACACCAGAGCTCAGCACACAGTTCACCACAGTGAAATCTGACCTCTGCATCTGATCCATCCGAGAAGGAGCAGTGGACAGTTGGCATGCAGTACTTGAGGACAGTACTTTGCTTATGAGTAACTCAGTGGTACCATTACCATCCTTGCTATGCTCTGTTCACGCGGGGCAATGCCCTAATCGTTACACTACCAACTACCAGCCCTGTTAGTATTTGTGTACATTCAGGAAAAGGCGTATGCGCACATATAAATATATTTTAGTTTTGCATTCCCCACAATGTCAAGAATAATCAATTTAGATCTAGTTGACTAATGCTTTTATGTGATCAGCGTTTGTGCAGCAACCCTAATGCTTTAAATGAAATCTGGTGACTGTCATGACCCCGCTGGACTTTAGTTAAGCAGCACTGTGTTCCGCCATTTTGTGTGTTCTGTGTTCAGCCATTTTATGTGTTCGGTGTTCGGCCATTTTGAGTCTCTTGTCAATCACTATGTCCCACCTTCCCATTGTGTCTCATTGGTTGATCACTGTTCATTAGTTTGTTCACCTGTTCTTGTTTGTTTTAGTCCAACTCTCTCCTTCCCATTGGTTATCCCTTCGTTGGTTGTTTCCTGATTGCTTTCCCATTGGTTCCCCTTTGTCTCTTTGGTCCAGCCCCTCGTTTGTGTGTTAGGATTTAAGCTCAGTTTTTCCCAGTGTTTCTTGTTGGTCCACCCTCACACTACCCTCTCCATGTCGGCATGCTGTTTGTTTCAGAGGAGTTTTCAGTTTTGGTTTGTGGACACGCGCCTGGCTTATGTTTATGTTTGTGTTTGTAAGTAATAAAGATGGCTTGCATTGTGACCTCGCCTCATGTCATGCCGACACCCAATGTGACAGTGACACTGTGGTAAACATTTCAACTCTAAGCATAGTGTCAAATGTAATGTCAAAACAAATTACGCAACCTGTCATCACAAGTGACATGTAGCAGCAGTGGTGGAAGTAAAAAGGAACACAGTGTAGTGGAGTAAAAAGTTAGATAAGTGACTTTGGAGTGTATTGGAATTCAAGTATAAAGTTAAAAACCCTTCAGTTTTACTCCACTGACATTATATTCCCAAGCTCAACCAGACATGGAAATGAAAAAAACAATCTTGTCTGTTATTACAAACAGACCCCTTGTAAGTAAACTTTGTCACCTCTGCTATATGCAAGTACACAGTGACGTATATTAATGCTTTGCAGCTGATGTGACATGCACGTCAAAACTTTAGCCGCTGTATTGAGTACTGGGCATGTCGAGTATTGCGCTTGTGAATGAAAATGAAGTATCTGTCTGTTTGTCTGTTTGTCTGTCTATCTATCTATCTATCTATCTATCTATCTATCTAACCATGTTAGACACGCAGCTTCTAATAATAAGCTGTTTAGCTGTTGCCTGTCTGTCAATGACAACCAACACGTCTCTGAATTTCAAGAACTTAGTTATCAGTAAATTTACGTATCAATGGCTGTGAATGAAGTAACTAATGGCGCTAAATCTTAAAATGTAAAGTGTTTACAGACAACAGCTCGCAAGTTTGTTACGTGGAAACAACTAAGGAGCTTGCTCGCGTGGATTCCAAATCAAGTTTACTCAAGACTAAACAGCCTTCACATCATTCTTACATCACTCATCCCTCAGTTTACCCACCTAACCCTTCTCTACAATTTGACAGATGATTTAACTTAGCCTAGCCTACCCCTTTGCTGTGCTAACAACAGCTAGATTATTCCCCCGATAAATATAGAATATTTTATGTCAATACACTTTTCCACACTTCTGTACGGTTTAGCACACAGCAGTCACTCCTTTCTTCAGGAATTGCTTATTTATTTATTCATTTATTTATTCTTTTAGGTTCATCCAGGATTCACTTCGTAGGCTTCTAGTCACCAAGCCTCCCAGACTACTCAGTACTGTCTGCATGATCAGCATCAAGTTTACTCATGGATATGTGAAAGTCAAAACCCAGAAATCATAGAGACAGAGACAGAACTGTGTGACAGTACCACACTATGTCTAAAGTTAGATCAGTGTTTGCAGTTCTGTTCCAGTGTAACTGCCCGTTCTTTCTCTCACTCTCTCTCTGTCTCTCTCTCTCTCTTTCCCCTCAGGGTTTGGTGATTGAGCGTGTTGGTCGAAAGCCCCTATTGATTTTTGGATTCTCAGCCATGGCTGTGTGTTTTAGCCTTTTTACCATCTTTCTCCGTTACCAGGTCAGTGCTCTATTACTTTTCTGCATAAAACTTTTCATCTGTCTACTACTTTTTGGTGATGAGTAGATGACCTGAAACGTAAGAATTTAAAATTCCCTACAAAAATATCTCCAGTGACAGTGAAATGTCACCCATTAGAATACCACTTGGTAAAATTACTAAAATATGAAGTGTACTTTAGTATTAAAAATGATAGCATGAATGCAACCTTCTTGGCTGTGTTTGAATTCAAGGTTTTGCCTTGGCAATCCCTTAGCAAAAAGTAGTTTATTCAAGTGTACTACGAGTATACTTATAATATACTAAAACTGAGGCAATATACTTGAAGTTTACTTTTTATATACTATATTTTATATGCTTAAGAATTGTATAGTGAAGTATACTTGACTTATACTGATAAGTATAAAGAAAAGTCTAATAAAGTCTAAAAGTATACTTTTGCAATCTTAAAATGACCTTATAAAGTATACTTAAAGTATACTTTTATAAACTTAAACATGTTCCAATTTAGTCCGAAGAAGTATGAAATTAGTATACTTTCTAGTACACTACAAGGTACATGGTCCGTAGTATACTTGCTATACTTATACTCAAACATACTTAATGAAATGAACTTCAAGTATACTACTTTTTGCTAAGGGATATCACCCTGTCATTATTAGTTTCCAAAAGAAAAAAAGTGTTTTTGTCATTTCAGACAAAACTTGTGTTGAGTTTAACAGCTTATGACTGCCGTCTAGTTGAGTAAAAATACATTAAGAATTGTAGTAGAGTACAAGTGATAACACTCAGTCCAAGAATAAAGTTCTCAATTTAATGGTGAAGTGCAATAATGTGCTGTTACTTAAGTACTGCTCATCAATGAGGCACACTTACAAATACACACACACATACAGAAAAAAATTATAAAATGTAACAATTTTCTAAGTATGTAGATTAAACCAGTTGACCAGTTGGTAGTATAACGGTTAGGGAGTTGGCCCCACTATGTAAGGGTCCCAAGTCCCAGCCTGGTAAAGATACCACTGAGGTACTCCTGAGCAAGGTACTGTCCCCAAACACTGCTCTCCAGGCCCTGCCAAAACAGTAGCCCACTGCTCCTTCTCGGATGGGTCAAATGCAGGGGTCACATTTTGTTGTAATGCACTGTGTGCTGTACCGTGCTGTGTTCACAATGACAAATAACCACTCACCTAAATTCATTTTAAAACATTAAAAATGAAATAACAGTCACCTTGTAAAGTGTTTTCATAGTGGCGGCACTCCTCCCACAGTCCAAAAGCATGCAATATAATTGGCGACTCTAAATTGGCCCTGTAAGGTCTGAATGTGAGTGTGACTGTGTGAGATAAACCTCATTCTGATTCTGAAAGTTAAGTAGGCATGCAGCACATTAGGGCAAACAAGTCAAAACACAAACAAAGGAAAATGAAAAAAACAGTGGCTACTAGTGACCAAAACAAGGGATTTTAAGCTAAACTTTTCATTCATCCATTTGTTATCCAAACCGTTCAATCCCAACTGGGGTCGCGGGGTGGGGGACCCATCCCATCCCGGGATATGGGTGCAAGGCAGGGACAAACCCTGAGCAGGCACCAACACACTCACACAATTGGGAGAGTCGCCAATTAACCTATATTGCATGCTTTTGGACTTTTGGAGGGAACTAGAGCGCCCGGAGGAAACGTGAACACGAGAGCATGCAAACTCCACACAGAAAGTGAAAGTGAGTGAGTGTGCTATGGTGTGTTCATTGTGAACACACCATAGCACAGCATACAGTGCACCACAACGAAATGTGACCTCTGCATTTAACCCATCCGTGAAGAAGTAGTGGGCAGCTAACAAGGGCAGCACCCGGGGAGCAGTGCTTGGGGACAGTACCTTGCTCATGAGTACCTCAGTGGTAACTTTACCGGCCCTGGATTCAAACCTGCGACCTTCAGATCACGGGGCGAACACCCTACCGTTACGCTACCAACGGCCGACACCGGGATCTTCTTGCTGTGAGGCAGCAGCGCTAACCACTGCGCCACCGTGCCGCCCTAAGCCAAACCATACGACTGTCGAATGCATTTAAGACAGCTTTACAATATGAGAATGCTGTATGTTCTTACCCAAGAAATGCAACAACAACTCTGAAACACAGTTCACTGTAATAATTTGAATGTATGGATATCAAAGTACATTTAATTATCATGTAAACTATTCACAAGTATAAAGCAAGACGGGATGATGCGGCTCCAGTTTCTACAGACTACAAAGAAGGTGTAGTTACTTGAGGCATTCAATAATAAAAGATTCTATTCTATCTATTCTATTCTATATGTCAAAATATTGCAACAACGGTTCAGTGAAGAATCTGAAGCAGTTTAATATGAATATTCTAAACAGACAATCTTTTAAAACACAGTTTCTCTATAAAGTCTAAACCAGAAGTAGAAAATGAAAATCATTTAAAGCTGAGAAATTTGGGGGTTTGCTTTGGTATTTAAGTTGGCAGAAATCAATATCATGGTCCAACCTGTGTTTATTTTCTGTTCTGCTCATGATTAGTCATGAAAATTTATATGTAATAAATAATTTTCTCACGCTCCCCCTTTTCTCACTCTTTTACACTTCACAGTTGTGTATGATTACGCTGCCTTATTACAATAGAATATTAATAATATCTCTCCTTTCACTGGCTGTAAAATTTTAATTTTGCCCTCGTTGATGAAGAGCTCAACAGAGGATCATGTAGGCCCTTTATCAGGATTATCCTGAATGGCATACTCTTTAACATGCGTGCTCACACACCCACAATGAAATTCGGATGTCTTAATCTCTCCTTCATTTCTCTCTCTCCCTTTAGGACAGTTACTCGTGGATGCCGTACTTGAGTTTCGCCTCTATATTGGCCGTGATAGCTTCATTTTGCTCTGGCCCAGGTACTTCTAATTAACACAAACACGCACACACGCACACACACACGCACACACACACACACACAGTCTTTGTATTACTGTCTTTGTGAGTCCATAGACTCTCATAGTGACTAAAGTACATAATTGTACACCTACACCTAATCCTAACTCTAACCTTAACCTCAGTAACCAAATGCACATCTTTTACCTCTTTAAGTTTCTCAAATAAAACAAGCACATTTTCTATAAAGTCATTTTTCCTCATGGGGACCTCTCAAATGTCCCAGTAAAGCCCAAAAAAAAAACAGATGAAAGTAATTTTAGGGGACAAAAGGTCCCCACAATGTGATAAATACATGGCCACACACACACACACAAACTTGTACAACTATCCTTGTGGGGACCTTTCAAAGACTCCCATAATGACAACCCAAGTAACCAAATGCACATATTTTACCTCTTTTAGTTTCTTAAATGCACATGCACATTTTCTATAAAGTCACTTCTCCTCATAGGGACCTCTCACATGTCCCCACAAAGTCCAAAAAAATGAATAAATATGAATCATTTTAGGGGACAAAATGGCCCAAAAAGGTCCCCACAACGCATAAAAAACATGGTATACACTTTCTGGAACAAAAACTATATAATCCATAATTATAGTTAAATTGATGTTCCACTTTGAAACTGCACGTCAAGTAGGACATAACATTACAATTTTTTAAAACTCAGAAACACCGACCATCATAGCTAGTTTACCTAAAGCTAAAGCTACAAGCCAGCAGATGACATTTTTCATGAATGCTGCCAAGAACAAGGCATCCTGAAATGAGTTTTCCGACAAACACAAGGTTAGGAAAAGGACGGCGTGAAAAGATGCTTTTCACTTTCACCTGCCCTAAGTTATGATCAGAGTAAAGTCTACACTCTTACATCTTACGCTGCCAGGGTCTCTGTGAGAAGGTAAGTTTTAAGTGGATGACATTGAGGAGATATGTGAGGTGATTTCCTTCCAACAGCCCACATGTGAGGACATTCTCAGTTAGTGGAAAATGCTTGGTTTAAATATTGAGGCGCCCCAAAGCTTACATAAATGAACAAAAATTTGACAAAAGAGGCAGAGATTTAAGGGCTTCAGAGGCTTTTGTTGTCACGGTGCAGTGTGTCGTTGACATGACATGAGGCGAGGTCTGATTGCAAGCCATTTTATTTGGAAAACTCAAAATATAAACTGGCACGAGGGCTACAAACTAAATAAAACTCTTCTCTGGATCTTCAAAAAGAAACAATGAACAGGATTACTCAGACAAGGGAAAACCAATCAGAAAACAAGCATGATCAACTAGTGAAGGCATAACCAATAGAAACAGAGGGCTGGACTGAAACAAACAAGAACCAGGTGAGGAGACTAATACACAATGATCAACCAATCAGACACAATAGGAAGGTGGGACAACAGACTTGACAGACAGGAGACACAGGACTGAACACGTCAAACTAAACAATAGTGGCATCTGCTGGCCATTCAGCAGAGTCAAAGGGGCCAGTTATGGGCAAAGTCCAGGGGGGCCCATGACAGAATCTCCCCTCTAAGTGCGCCTCCCAGAGCACAATACGTGAGACAGAGGGTGTCCCATGGTGGAGCAGGGAGCAAACTGGGGTCCTGTGGTGGACCAGGGGAGAGACTGGGGCCCTGTGGCGGACGAGGGAGCAGTCTGGGACCCTGTGGCAGACCAGGGAGAAGACTCAGGACCAGTGGCGGACCAAGCAGCAGACGGGGGACCAGTGGCAGACCAGGGTGCAAATGGGGGACCAGCAGTGGCCTAAGGAGCAGACAGGGAACAGCAGCAGACAAGGGACCAGCAGTGGACCAGGGAGCAGACAGGGGACCAGTGGTGGACCAGGGAGCAGACTGGGGACCAGCGGTGGACCTGGGAGCAGACTGCAGAGCAGCAGTGGACCTGGTACCAAAGTAAGCAAGGTTGGGAGCAGGAAAGGGACTAAAGGTAAGGTTGGGAGCAGGAATGGGACTACAGGTGAGGTTGGGAGCAGGAAAGGGACTGAAGGCAAGGTTGGGAGCAGGAAAGGGACTGAAGGTGAGATTGGGAGCAGAAAAAGGACTGAAAGAGAGGTTGGGAGCAGAAAGGGGACTTAAGGCATTTTTGGGACTGGAAAAGGAACTGAATGTGTTTTTGGGACCAGAAAGGGGACTGAATGAATTTCTGAAAGGACACACAGCTTTTGTTATTTTTGGGGGAACAGACACAGTCTTGGTGGCCTCTCGGGGAACAGTCACATTTTTGGTGCCTTTTTGAGCTAAACACAGGCTGCAAGGCCTTCTTGGAGGGAGATGCATTCTGCAAGGCCTCTCTGGAAGTAGACTCGGGCTGCAGGGCCTCTCCTGAGGCCGACGTGGGCTGCAAGGCCTCTCCCGAGACCGACGCGGGCTGCAAGGCCTCTCCTGAGGCCGACGCGGGCTGCAAGGCCTCTCCCGAGGCTGACGCGGGCTGCAAGGCCTCTCCCGAGGCTGACGCGGGCTGCAAGGCCTCTCCCGAAGCCGACGCGGGCTGCAAGGCCTCTCCCGAAGCCGACACGGGCTGCAGGGCCTCTCCCGAGGCCGACTCGGGGTGTAGGGCCTCTCCTGAATGGAGCAAGTGGGCGGTATCAGGTGGGGAGCCAGTGAGCGAGTAGGTGGAGCTAGGAAATTAGTGGGCGGAGTTGGGGGCGGAGCCAGGGATCAAGTGGGCAGAGTTGGGGCAGAGCCAGAGACCAAGTGGGCAGAGTCGGGGCAGAGCCAGGGACCAAGTGGGTGGAGTCCAGGGCAGAGCCAGGGACCAAGGGGATGGAGTCAGCGGTGGAGCCAGGAATCAAGTGGGGGAGTCAAGGGAGTCAAGTGCGGAGTCAGGGACCAGGTGGGTGGGGTGAAGGGCGCAGCCAGGAACCAAGTGGACTGAGTCAGGGGTGGAGCCATGAACCAATGGGTGGAGCCATGGATGGAGCCAGCAGTGGAGTAGTCATCAGCAAAGTAGAGGAAGCCAGCCAGGAGGGCCATTGGAGGAGCTGGAGTGCAGAGGGAAGACAGGTTTTCACGGTCCTCATTGTCTTTGCTGACTCCCCCTCTTTCGCCCCCGAGCCATGGAGTCCCCCCATGCCATATTGCCCAGCGGGCCCCTTCCAGCAAGGGTGTGGGGATGTCCTCTGTGGCAGAGTCATCAGAGGCAAAGTCATCCATGAATACCAAGGCTGGCAGGATGGTGGGTGCTCCTTGCCATGGCCTTCCCCCTGTCAGATCCAGCATTCAGCATTCCTCCTCCTCCTCATCAGACTTGAAGTAGCCAAACAGCTCTGGGATGGAGAAGTGGCTAACCTCAGCCCACTCTCCATTTTGCCAGACTACCCCAGCCTGACCTCTTAGGCTTGCGTGACCTCTTGGTGTGGTCTTCAAAAAGACACAGAGCACGCCGACATTGCAAGGATAGTGTGAGGGTGGACCAACAGGAGACACTGGGGAAAACTGAGCTTATAAAGGGCAACAGAAACAATGAACAGGATTAATCAGACAAAGGAAAACCAATCAGAAAACAAGCATGATCAACTAATGAAGGGAGAACCAATAGAAACAGGGAGCTGGACCGAAACAAAAAAGAACCAGGTGAGGGAACTAATACACAATGATCAACCAATCAGACACAGTGGGAAGGTGGGACAACAGACTTGACAGACAGGAGACACAGGACTGAACACATCAAACTAAACAATAGTGGCATCTGCTGGCCATTCAGCAGAGTCAAAGGGGCCAGTTATGGGCAAAGTCCAGGGGGGCCATGACACTTGTGGCTTTTTGTTTTTGTGAAACTCTTGCAAAAGCAATTCAAACTACACAAGTGACCAATAATTAATCAGTGACACATTCAAATAATACACAGTGCTTTTGTGGTATTATAATATAATCTGTTATACTACTACTACTAATAATAAACTAGATATACTTCCCTGTCCACACAATACTGATATGTGTATGAGATTCTGACTTCATATAACGTATAGTAGAGAGAGTGTGTGTGTAAGAGTCTAGTGGTGTGTGTTAAAGCATATGACAGCACAGAGAGAAGAAACGGCAGTGGAACCATGGTAGCGCACTTTGTAATTACTTTATATTGGTGATGGTCAAAATTAAACATGGATACTGATAATCAGCAAAATGCCTAATATCACCTAAAATAAACACTGAATTCGCTGGAGCGCTGTTAGCCACTGCCTGCTCGTGGTGCCACCGGAAGTTAATCTTTGCCATGCTGTTTTGTGTGGGGTGGTATAGTCTTAAAATTACTTAAAAAATAAACTAATGACTGGTTTCCTTTGTCAGTTCGGGTTGTGTTTCATTCTGTGACATTCTGCAGGTTCTACCAGCTAGTCAGTGGCATTAAGCATTGTAAGTGTTATGGCAATAATGCAACAAACATTTTTAATTCAGTACTTTAAAGTAAAAATTTGACTGTACAACTTTCAAGTAATGAAGTTAGGTACTTTGCCCACCTCTGATTCTCACATGTGCTAAATAAAAGAACAAAGCCAAAGTCTGCATTTGAATGTTTTCCTAAAAAAAATGTTCGCTACAGAGCACAGAAAAGTAATTTCCAGAAATGTCACACCTGGGCCCATTTTGTTCCAAGGGAGACAAAACATTGGCCGGACACTGATACAACACCCAAGCTTTTATCTGTTGCAAAAGTGACCATAACTTTATACACAGTTTCAAGAGTAAAAGCTGCAGAAATCTCTGCTAGATGTCAGGAGGCAGCAAGACATATTATAAACTATTTATTTCCATCCTTTTTTTAAGGTGGCTAGCTCCTGGTCACGGTGTTGTGCCTACAGGGTGGCACATCCACAAGCCGCGACCAGGTGATGGTGGGATTTAGGTGTGGTAATACAGGGCTTCATGCTCTAATGTCCCTCCCTGTACCCTGTCTACGCCGATCAGCCTTTTTCAGTAGCCGTTTCTACACTCATCTCCACCCAGAGACACACTTCCAAAACTTTCCTGAGGAGAAAGTGTTATGTCCTATTATTATTATTATTATTATTATTATTATTATTATTATTATTATTAAGAACATGCTTTCAAGATTCAAGATTCAAGAGATTCAAGATTCTTTATTTGTCACGTGCAAGTTATACAGGTACAACATGCAGTGAAATGTATCCTGATCCGCTCTTTTAACTGTGCAATAGACAAGGGAAAACAATAGACACAATACAATACAAACTTACAAACATGAGACTGACTTAAATAAGGAGGTTGGGGTAACAGGACGAAAAAAAATAAAACTATAATATACAATAAGGAACATAAGTTACATGTGCAATATAAAGTTACCTGTGCAAGTTTGAACCTGAGATTGCAAAATTGTGCTAAGACAGAACAGGTGCAATGAAATGATTTCTTTAAAGTGCCAAGTGCAACTGCTGCATTGTACATAGCAGACAGAGTAGAGCATGTGATATGGACAATGAAATGTGGCAACCAGTATAAGTGATTATCACAGTTGAGGTTTATATAACAGTCAGACAGTATAAGTTATCATAGCACTATGATATCACAGCACTATGATAGGAGATGAATCATATCATAGCACTATGTGTCATGACTCCCCCTGGACTTTGGACGGGCTTCGCCTGAAGCCTGTTGTGTCTTGTGTGTGGTCGGCCATTTTGTGTCTGTGGTGTCTGTAGTGTTCGGCCATGTTGTTTGTCCTGTGTCAGCCATTTTGTGTCTGTAATGTTCGGCCATGTTGTGTGTACTGTCTTCTGTCAATCAGTCTATGTCCCACCTTCCCATTGTGTCTTATTGGTAGATCATTGTTCATCAGTTTGTTCACCTGTGCTCGTATATTGTAGTCACACCCTCTCCTTCCCATTTGTTGTCCCTTTATTGGTTGTTTTGTGATCGCTCTCCCATTGGTTCCCCTTTGTTTCATTGGTCCAGCCCCTTGTTTGTGTGTTAGTATTTAAGCTCAGTTTTTCCCAGTGTTTCTTGTTGGTCCACCCTCACACAACCCTCTCTCTGTCGGCGTGTTGCTTGTAAGTTTGTTATGTTAAAGTAGTTTTGTTCTGTTTGTGGTTTTCGTTCAAGTTTTATGTTCCTTGTGCAGTCTTTGTTTTCAAGTAGTTTGGTTTTGTTTGTGGCCCTCGTGCCGGTTTTTGTTCTGTTTTGTTCTTTGTCAATAAATGGCTTGCTTCGTGACCTCGCCTCATGTCATGCCAACACTCCCCAACGTGACACTATGATAGGAGATGAAAGAGACAGCTTTCTGGATTTCAGCTAGGACCAACTGAATACTCTGCTGAATGTACATTATTTGAAAATATTTTTACTCTTAATGTCTTAGCACCAACTACCAAAGGGAATTGTGACAACGTACTTGGCCATAAATGTCATTCTGATTCTAATTAGATTTAGCATGTAATGATCTATCCAGTGGAGAAAGAGAGAATTAGGCACTCTGTGGTCTGTTCAGCTCTGACCTACTGCAGTCTGATCAAATGTCTGGCACATGGTGGTTAGATAAGAGGTCAGACACCCTGCAGTCAGATCAGATCTCTGACACTACTGAAAAATCAGATCCGATACGCTGAACTCAGATCCTCTGACACTGCCGGTCTGAGCAGATAATCACAGAGAGCAAAGTCAGCACTTGAACACCTCTTTAGCTGTGACTGCAACAATGACCACAGGTCTGAGCCACACTGCTCTTTAACACCACACACATCCTCATATATATGCAAAAGAGATATGAGGGTGTGCGACTCCAAATTCTGCTCCACATCCCCATGTAATGACTGCATTCACAACCCTGCTAAAATGTTGCAAAACATTTACTTCTACAGAAGGCGTACTGGGTTGTTTAAGGGTGTGTGAATGCACTGTGAGAAAAAACTGGTTTTGAAAATATTACAAGTATTACAAATATTATAAGTCATGACCTTGCCATTTCCTTTGAAGACTCCCATAAGAAATCTTGGTGTCACACTGAATGATGAACTGTAATTCTCTTCGCACATTGGTAACCCTTCCCTGACCTTCAACAACATCAGAAGGATCCATCCCTTTCTCACCATAGACGCTAATCCTTGGTCATCTCTAAGCTGGACTACTGCAACTCTCTAATTGCTGGACTTCCATTAAAGGCAAAAAGACCCCTTCAGTTGATCCAGAACGCAGCTGTGAGACTCATCTATAATGTTCCTAAATTCTCACATACCACACCTCTACTACGGACCTGGCACTAGTTCCTTGTGGCTGCTTGCAACAGATTTAAATCCTTAACACTTGCCAAGGCCAAGAATGGAACAGCACCTCCTTACTTATCAGCACTGATCAAGCAACGTGTCACTTCTCGTCCTCTCAGAGCATCAAGCGCTGCTCATCTCGAACCATTGATACTCTAAAGAAGAAGACATGCATCAAGACTTTTTGCAATAAAACTCTTTTCCTCCTGACATCAGAACTGCCGAGTCCCTTACTGTTCTCTTCGAGGAGTATCTAGAGGGGGCTAACTAACCCGGATACTTATTGTTTACTTAGTTCTCCCCCCACAAAAAAAAACCCAAAACTCTGACCCACTATAAAGTACTCTTGTTGCCTGTGCACTAGCTCTAACAGTGTTTGTTAAGGTACAGTATATTACTTAGCTGTTGGTAAATTAGTTGGACGACGGTTGTTTATTTAAGTCTAGCTATGTGGACTACCGTTGTACGTCCGTTAAATGCTGTAAATGTAAATGTATGTGTCAAAGAGGTGATACAGTGCACAGAGACATTTACAGAGGTGGAAAGTAACGAATTGCATTTACTCATGTTACTGTAATTGAGTCGTTTTTGTGAGTAATTTGTAATTTTTTAAGAAGTTTTTGAAATAGGTTATTTTACTTTTACTCAAGTACATTTTGACCCAAGTATTTTACTTTGCTACATTGTAAACCCCTTGAGACCTTGACATTACTTTTTGAAAGTCTTGGTCTTGTCTCGAAATCAGTCGTGTTTGTACTTTTGGAAACAAATACATTATAAAAAACAATGTCCACTAAGTTTAATTAGGATATTTTATTGATTCACCGAGTTGAAACAAGAAAGGGAAAAATTTAGACATCCAAAATTATTAGCCCCCTGGCCATTAATAGTCAATAGTGTACCCTTTCTGAGCCACAACTGACAACAGTCTCTTAGAGTAGTTCTTTACTAGGTTGGCACAGGTCTCCTGAGGGATTTTGGCCCGTTCTTCCATTGCAAATAGTTCAAGTTGGTCCAAATTGCATGCTTCCGAGCATGGACATTCACTTTGAGCACCCGCCACAGATTCTCAATAGGATTGAGGTCTGGGCTCTGTGCGGGCCACTCTAGGATCTTGGTTTTGGTATCCTTGAGGAACTGTTAACTTAATTTCGATGTATGCTTTGGGTTATTGTCTTGTTGGAAGACCCAGCGACGACCTATGCCTAGACTACGAGCAGATTTCTTCATATTCTCCCTCAAAATGTCAACAGAATCTTGTTTTGTCATGATGCCATGCACCCGAACAAGGCTCCCTGTGCCTGAGTCTGCAAAACAGCCATACAGCATGATGCTCCCACCACCATGTTTAACTGTGGGAACTGTGTTCCTAGGGTTGAAGGCCTCTCCCTTTCTTTGCCAAACATAAGCAACATCCATGTGCCCAAACAATTCCAGTTTAGTCTCATCAGACCAAAGCACAGACTTCCAAAACCCATCTTTACCTCCGTCGGGCTGTGATGTGCCGCTCTTTGAGTAAAGGGGTTCTTCTGTGACAATGGCCCTGAAGCCCACCACGATGAAGAGCCCCCACAACTGTGTTCCTTGAAACATCAACTCCAGAAGAGGCCAGGTCAGCAACAATCATCTTGGCAGATGTCCAGGGCTCCTTGCTGACATCTCTGACTATTTTCCTCTCCAGAGTTCTTGAAATCTTGCGCTTACAGCCACGGCCAGGTTTGTTTCTTACAGAATTTGTCTCCTTGTACTTGGCAATGATGCAACGTACAGCAATTCTAGACACTGTGAATCGCTTGGAAATGGCAGTGTAGCCTTCCCCCTTATCATCAGCCTCAACTGATTGAATGTTGTTAGGAAGCCAGTTGACTGCAGGTGTTGTTAGGAAGCCAATTAACTGCACAGATGTGGTTTCAAAGCTGATTCGTTAATTACTGTAGGTGTGTTTTGAAAGCAAACATTCACATGGGGCTAATATTTTTGACCACCCCATTTTTTTACTATATTTGATATAAAGCAAGCCTAAAAATGTATTACAAAATGTACCAAAAGCTATTAAATAGCACTGGTAAATGTTTGATTATATCAAGTTTCATCAATGCTGCAAACATTGGAAAGAAGTTTAGGTAAATGTTCCATAATTCCTGGGAGGCTAATAATTTTGGTCTCAACTGTATGACAACATATGCCCGCATGCATACAGTAGCATGTGAGTGAGTTATATTTTGTCATTATGAACACACCACAGTGCACAATGCATCTCAACAATGACCACTGCATTAGACCCATATGCTCTAAAACATATAGATCTGCACACACACTTAAAAAAATATATGACAAGGTAAAATTCCCCGTTATGGGGGGTGTACAAACAAACACACACTCCCTTTTAATGATTTGAGCATGATGAGGGGGCAGCTAAGCCTGAAGAAAATAACAGTTTATAATATGTAATAATATGTTACAGTGATTAACTTTGTGGGGACTTGGCTTTACGCCCCCATAACGACACAGTTGGGTGAGGACCACGTTGTTGGTGTGCAAGTCGTGTGCAAGTCAATGTCCCCATATTGGGAGGTTTTGAAACACAAACACACACAAGAAGTGAGGGAAATTGTTTTTGTCATTCCCAAGATACAGAAAAACTTTTTTTGCACATGATGCCGTTCCATATGAGAGGTGCGAGCACTAACACGTGCGGATTCTGAGTTATTAAAACACTAATTAATATACAATGCAAAATGCCTACATCAGTCTCAATGAGTTTTAATAGTAATTCTTTTCTAAGAGTTGGGGTCTCAGCTGGTCTCCAAATAAAATCCTGAGTTCTCGTTGTCCGAGTCCGTGACAAGACCAAGTATAAATGCAGCCGAGTCCGAGACAAGACCAAGACTTTCAAAAACTGGTCTCAAGACCGGTCTCGAGTACCATAACACTACCATGAGTAGAGAATTACATGACTATGATGATGATCAAGATGACGATGAAGATGGTGATGGTGATGATGATGATGATGATGATAATGCTAATGTGCTAAAGCTTACATCCAAGTTCACCAGTATATTTATCCCACAAACTCCCCTGAATTCTGTGTGTGTATGTGTGCACGTAAAAATGCCACTTACACTAATAAGGTTAAATTATATCATTCCAAATGTCACTAATTAGTCCCAAATCTCTCTCTCTTATTCCACACACACACACACGCACACACAACTTGTTTATCTGATGGCTCTGTTAGCAAAGCTCCAGGCTGAACTGGCCTGCAGTACTAAAGCTCCACACAGAAATTTTAGCTATTGCAAATGGTCAATAAATCCCATCAGAACACACAGTATCTGTCCCATCTAAGCATCTGGTAACCAGCAGAGAAACTCTGCCAACACCACACACACACGTACAGTACACACATTAAGGTTGACCCACATTCATCAGCGCCCACGCATTACCAACAAATTATCTAAATGAGCTGGAACCCATGTTCATTTTTTCAAGAAAGCACCTGAAGAAGTAAAATGATTTTGCCAAATACATCAAATGTGAATCAAATTATTTGAGCACAAAAATGTTTTAATGGTATTCAATGAGTGCTCATTTTAAACATTCATTCTGAAATTGACTTTGCTGTACCTTAAATTTCTTCATCTATCAGTATTTAGCAGCTGGTCATTGAAGAAGACCTTCACCCTTTTCTCAGTGATCAGTGGACAGATTGGCATTCCATTCTGACCCTTGATCTCAGGCAGGCCCGGCCCTAACAAATTTGGAGCCCTAGGCAAGATTTTAGGTGGCGCCCCCGTGCATCGCAGTAAATTCCACTGCTAGTGTACATATACTCACAAGAAACTGAACAGCTTTGTCTTAGACATTCTTTTATTTAAATAAACCAATAGCACATTTAAAATACTTAGAAAGAAATACAAAAAATATAAACTGAATATATGAAATAGAATATAAATAGCTTACATAAAGTATTAGATTTAAACATTCCCAAAAAAAAAAAGTGACATAACTTAAATTATAAATATAATGTAAATAAGGCACTGCACAAAATAAGACATTAAAGAAACCAGTATGCACAAAACATTACAAGGATTTAAATAAACATTTTAACAAAAAGGTGATCTTACAATGTTACACCAGTCTAATAATAAACACAAAAATAAAATGAAATGAAATAATATAAATTTAAAAAAATCAGAGATGCATGCATGATGTAGACTGTACAGTATAATATACAATGTGCTTTTTTTCTGATATGCAAATTATATTAGTATAAAGAAATAATGTCATGACATCATCTTTACTGTAACGTGACGCTACCTCTGTCTTTGTCGCGTTTTTCCTCCTGTTCTTTTCTTTTTTTTCCTCCCATGGAACCATATAATTTAGGACGTTTTGACATGTTGAGCTTGTTGACACATCAAAAAATGACCATCCCCCCAAGCAGCAGGTAAAGGCTAGACGGAGGAGGTGGGCGGTGTGGAGGGGGGGTGGGGCGCGCTGCGGTGGCCTCATAGGAAAGTTACGTATCATTATTATTATTACTACTACTTAATAGGCTTTGCTAAGCAGGTAAATTCATGTGGGCTTGTTCTTTTCATATTAAGACACATTAATACCAACTAGTTTTAAGAATGTGGAATGTTACACTTTTTTTCTTCCTCCGTTTGTGGCGCCCCCTGGATGGATGGGGCCCTTAGTATTTGCCTATATTGCCTATGCCACGGGCCGGCCCTGATCTCAGGGATGAGACTGATGGACTGTTCCGTGAATAATTCACATTGCCTACGACGGCGTTGTAGTGCCACCTTTAAAAAAAAAAAATCTAAGATTACGAGTTTAAACTCGAAATTACGAGAATAAAGACGAAATGTTACGATAATAAAGTGGAAAGCTTACGAGAATAAAGTCGAAATGTTACGAGAAAAAAGTCGAAATATTACGAGAATAAACTCGAAATATTTCGAGAAAAATCACAGAATTGCGAGAAACTGTGGATGTGGAGGATCTGGTTAAGTCCTACTTTAGGTTAGGATTTAGCAATAAGGAAATTCTTTGTCTTTTGGCGCATCAGCACGGACTTATAATTAGTAAAAGGACACTGCAGCGGTTAAGTAGGAAATTTAATTTATTCAGAAGAAAAGATCAGACAGACATTGAGGAAATTGCCTCTTTTGTGCAGTCTGAAACGGCGACCAGTGGTCGACTCCAGGGATATCGATGGTTATTATTACTAGTATTATTAGTTTATTCTCGAAATATTTCGACTTTTTCTCGTAACATTTCGACTTTATTCTCATAAGATTTCGACTTTTTTCTCGTAACATTTCGACCTTATTCTCGTAATATTTCGACTTTTTTCTCGTAACATTTCGACTTTCTTCTCGTAACATTTCGACTTTATTCTCGTAAACTTTCGACTTTATTCTCGTAGTTTCGAGTTTATTCTCGAAATATTACGAGTTAAATCTCGTAATCTTAGATTTTTTTTAAGGTGGCACTAAAACGCCGTCGTACATTGCTGATAGATGGTATACAGTAGATGTCGTTCAAACAAGGATGCAACTTCATCATAATAAAGTATTTTCATGAGTGTTGCCTGCATCATGAATCATACACTAAATATAGAAATTGCATAGTGTACGCTGGGCACCTCAACTGGTTCAGGACCTGAACCTTCAGATTACGGGGCCAAACTCCCTAACTGTTACGCTACCAACTGCACTAATGCTCTATGTCTTTGTCCTGCTGTTTAAACTTCAATTGCAATTGCAATAAACTACAATTACACCAGGGCTTCAGATCATGAATTGATGAGTAAACACTGGGGATGCACCAAAACGATTTTTTTTTTTTGCCGAAACCGAAAACCAAAAATGAGGAAACACCGAAAGAAATTATTATGCCAATTTTTTGTACCATTGCTGTTATGGCTGAGACTGTGCGTACTAACCTCATTACAGTCAAGGCATGCTTCAAATATTAAATAAATGACAAAACTATCAAAATATTTAAGGACTTAAGGTTTAGTAAAGTTAATATCGCAGAATTCACACTTCATTTTGCACCTGTAATTCCAAGAGACCGTGATGGGGATTAAGTGGTTTGGATAATGAATGAATGATTTCTAAAATGAAGTGTGAATTCTGCGATATTAACTTCACTAAACCTTAAGTCCTACAACAAATGGCCAGTGCTAAACAGCTTGTACTGCTGATATACCTGAACTTTAAGGGATGATCTGCATTAGAGGGTGACATGGGAGTGAATTTTCAAACCTCTCCCGTCCCACTCCCACAAAAAAAATCCCATCCCATCCCAATCCCATAAAAAAAAAACGGGGGGAAAATCCCGTCCTGTCCCAATCCCAGAAGAATGACTCCCTTTCCCTCCCGCTCCCTTGTTGTTGTTGTTTTTTTGGATGGAATCCGTCAGTTACAATTTTAAAAAAAAAGTGTGCAGATCACAGCATGCCCAGCTTAGTTGAATAAAAATCCAAAATGTAATTTGTTATTGTATTGAACTGAAAGTCATCTTAACAATGCACAGTGTGTTTCATGTTGAATTTTATGCAAATCATCCATCCATCCATCCATAAACACACACACACACACATTATATAAACACACATTATAATTTTCACTGAATTTCTATTACGATGAAGTCCCACTGTTGCTATGCAAGGACAAGAGAGTGTTATTACGATTCCCAGTCCCGCCCACTCCCGCTTACATTTTTTCCAGTCCCGTCCCAATCACGTTATTTATAGTGATTTTGTTTCCCATCCCGTGGGATTAGAGGCTGACATTTTTTCGGGAATCCCGCGGGTCACAAAAAATGTCAGCCTCTAATCTGCATCAGTTATCTAGCCATCACAACTTATCAAAAGTTTTGCTTCCAGTGTATGAGACCAACCCTGGGCAGGTGCTAACACACCGCAGGGCACACACTCTCACACAATCACACCTTACTGGGCCAATTTAGAGTTACCAATTAACCTTCTGTATTTTGCATGCTTTTGGATTTAAAAAAAATCTAATAAGAGCAATTACACCCCAGAAGAATTAATAGTATTGCATAACTGCCTGTCTTATAGATATATTACCATGTTTACAATGTTATTTTCATTATGTTACCAGTTACAAGTGTCAGAAAAGCTTCTTCCTCGTCTTTTTTTTTGGTTGCTCCCATTAGCATTTACAACAGTGGATCATTGTCATCTGTATATTGATTTGGCTAAAGATTTACAGCAGATGTCTTACCTGATGTAATCATGCTCAGGGATTGGAAGTGTCATTGAGAAACACTTAGTTGTGCATTCCAAGTGACTGGGGTTTTGCTGTCAAAAAGTGTTGCCCCATTTCTCTTTGACAAGCACCAATAAAATGACCACACTATTCCTGTGACAAGATAGACATGGACTGTTTGTTACACCATAGGTTACATGATAAGTAATATGTTGTATGGCATGGTCTTGGTATTCAGTTGTTACTACCTACCAAAAGCAGCTTAATGGAGGAAAACTGGTAGACTGATGCTCACAATTTACAGCATTTACAGTGCCTTGAAAAAGTATTCATACCCCTTGACAGGGACAAGCTTCCAGGGACAGGGAAGCTGGTCAGAGTTGATGGGAAGATGGATAGAGCTAAATACAGGGCAATCCTGGAAGAAAACATACAGCAAGAGCTACAATGGAATGGTTTAGATCAAAGAATATTCATGTGTTAGAATGGCCCAGTCATAGTCCAGACCTAGATCCCATTAAGCATCTGTGGCAAGACTTGAAAATTGCTGTTCACAGACACTCTCCATCCAATCTGGCTGAGCTATTTTGCTACGAAGAGTTTGCAAAAATTTCAGTATCTAGATGTGCAAAGCTGGTAGAGACATACCCCAAAATACTTGCAGCTGTAATTGCAGCAAAAGGTGGCTCTACAAAGTAATGACGCAGGGGGGCTGAATACAAATGCAAATGCAATGATAGGTGATTATATTGCAGATGCTGGAATGAATGCTGTGATTATGGATTATGATTGTTCTTATTTGTCAAGATCCATAACACTGGATTTACACTTTATTTGGATATTTTATTTATCAATGACTTGCAAAAATGATTATACCGTGAGAAATTAGGGACATAGAAACAGAAACACTGACCCAGCTGGGTTACAGAATGTCATTATTGATATTGATAAAAATGTTTTTTTTACTTTAGTAAGTAATACCAGGTCAACTTTAAACCTGTGGTGAGAAGCTGACCAATGACTGATAATTGAACACCAGTGTGTTATTGTACTCCTCCTTAAATTAAGTAAATTCTGATATTAGACTGCTGATATTATTGGTGAACATTGGAACTAATTTCTCATAAATTGAGATAAATGTCAAACAAAAAATAACATGGGAGACTATGTTACGAATGTTGTACTTGCACAAATAATCCACCAGAGAGCACACTGCAACATCACTTTTGTGTAATTTTATACACAATGCTTATTTATCAAACTTAACATATTTTGTAATTTTTTATTACATAAAATATGTGCCTTATATATTACTATCATACAATGACATACATCAAGCTATCGCATATTAAGCGATGTATACACTGTATCTACATAAATATGGGGTTTTGTGATTCCGGAAAAATAGGAATTGAACGAAGTAATGCATTTTAAACCCTCAGATACTGTAATTTGTGTCTGTAATATAAGCTAGCCTCTATCATTAGGCATAGAAACAATGGAAATGTTCTCTGTAGGCCTTGAGCACTAATGAATAAATCCAAATTAGGGTTAAAATCTGTAATTTCATCATCATTTAACATTTGCTCTGTAATCTTCTGTCCTCCATAATATTGGTATTCTTCCCTCATCTGTAGACCGGAGCTCAGCTTATTTCAGACTTGTGACTCTGAGCTAACAGGCTTATGAAGCAGTACTGCTGCCTTACACATGCTAATTTGTATGTATCCTTAAGTGTGCTAATGTGGCTATTTCTTTCTCTCTCTCTCTCCTCCCTGTTTCAGGTGGGATTCCCTTCATTCTGACTGGTGAGCTTTTTGAGCAGTCTTATCGTCCAGCCGCATTTATGGTCGCCGGAGTAGTCAACTGGCTGTCCAATTTTGCTGTGGGCCTCCTCTTCCCCTTCATACAGGTGTGTGTTGTTCTGCTGATTTTCATAGATGTCAGCAAAAATAATCTCCTCTAATTGGTCGAAGCAGTAAAATATGAAGCTCCATATTTTTTGAGACTTCAAAAATCTCCAGTAATTGAGTGAACAAGAAGTTAAATATGCAACTCGATAGGTTTTCTGAGGCAGTACCACACACTCAACTGTGGAGCAAAATTAAGAGCTCTGTGATGGATTTCTCCTCCATGCAGCTTGTCCCTGGCCTAATCTTTCATTTGACTTCCAACTACACATGATTCTCCAAAGCACACCAGTCAGCACTTTGGCATCCTCACCGCAGCTGTGTATTTCCCCTGCACTGTAATCACAAAAATAAATGAGAATGCAAAAAAAAACAGTTGGAGAGGAACAGACACATCCACAAGCACTTACAGAGAACTTTACTTGCTTTTACTATTCTGTTGGTGTCCCAAAGGCTTACCTCATGATGCCAAGTTACTTTTTGCAGGGTCTGTTTGTCTGAATGTGTATGTGTACTTTTACATCCTCATTCTATTTGATTTCTGACACTGTGTCACACCCTTGCAAGCACACAGACACATGGTATAAGCTAATAAAATGCAATTTGAAAAGTTATTAGCTAAGATGAAGCTTTTATTAACATAAACATTAATAATTATTAGATAAGATGAAGCAGAGCAGATGGTTGTTATTACCTCATGTGAGGCGCTTATTAGCTCAGATGGAGCATCTTTAAACACAGTATGAGCAGTTGATCACAGAGATGGAGTTGAAGAAGTAATTAAGAGATAGATCTTAGCATCTTCTAGTGCCGTAATGAAATTTACAGTCTACTCAGGAGCGTCTGCTCATTTTTGTTCCTTCCTTTGGATGAGAATTAAAACTGAGCACAATGTAGGAATGCCAGCTCATCAGGCCAAGGCTCAGCTGTACATTTTCACTTAAAGGAATCTTTTTGAAGATATACGTGTTCAGGATACAGAGAAGATTCGACAAAGAAGATTGGACAGAGAAGACCAATGGTTTGAAAGAGGAACACAGGAAGTGTAAAGACCATCTATGTTCAACTGGAACGGCCATCTTGAATAGACATGGAGGTTTACAATGCAGTCTTGAGTTTCCTTCTCAAGAGATTTAAATGTGACTTTTATGATTCTCACGAGCAACAACCTACAAATGGTATACACTTTGTCTCAGGTGACCTTCATGAATTTCACCTTGATTGACTCGTGTGATGCTAACATCTTCTTGAATGGCAGAATTTGTAAATGACTCTCAGCTAAAACTGGAAATAACGATTATTTGAACACAGCACAGCGCACAGTGCACCACAAAGAAATGTGACCTCTGCATTTGACTCATCCGAGAAAGAGCAGTGAGCAGCTGACAGGCAGTGCTGGGGATCAGTATCTGAGGACGTTAGTTTGCTCACAGGTACCTCAGTGGTTCCTTAATTGGTCTGGAATTTGAACTGGCGACATTCCAATCGTGGGGCCAACTTGACAGCCCCACTTGGGCTTAAATACCTGGAACCCTCTGTCATTTTTTAGAACTGAAGGAGCCTTTTGAATGAGAGCTAAAATGTCTTCAAGACTGTTCTGAATTACTGAGAACCTATATGAAATTGAGATCCTGATTCTGTGTGCTCCAAAAAGGTTCCTGGTTCCATCTTTCTATTTGAACCACCATGAATCTGAGTGGGAGTAAGAGGTTGTTTTTCTGTGTTTGTTCTCTTACAGTTAAATCTATGCTTTAAAAAATATCTGTCTTTTACTGATGGACAAGTGAACATAGATAATATTAGTTGAAATGAGGATGTCCATGTTATCATTTATTACATTTTTAATCATAGTATTTAGACGTTTCTTTAACCTTTTTTATATAAAGTTTCCTATTAATCCATTATTGCTTGAGACTACCACAGATTTTTTAGCTGTGATAAATGGGCTGATATTATCTTTTTTGTCCAATAGAGGGCGCTTCTTATTGTTCATTATGCTACTACATCAGACTTCATTGAGAGAATGGAAAGCAGTGAAGCTGCAGCATGTGAGGATAATAAAACAAAGAATCACTTGAAATGTAAAAACTTTGTCTTAAAGCTATGCAGCCACCTGATCCATTGCAACTCTTGTGTGAACCACTTTTATGTAGCAATGGAATTATGAAATGATGTGTATCATAGCATCAAAAACATAAGCTACCTGGCATTAGCTGCCTTGACAACCTGATGTAAAACTCATGCAATATGAAGAAAAATGTTCATATTGTATGAGTGACAATGATCTCAAACTGGTTGAGTCATATTATGTATGATGATAAATAATGTTGTGCTGTATTATTTGTACAAAGTCTTGGACTATCTTGAAAATTAGTCCACTGACAGAATCATCAAAGAACGCAAACAGTATATCATGAGCCATCAGTTCCTGTTGCTTTGCTAAATAAGTTGTGAACTGTTCTATTAGCTGTTGACTGATGTTCTTTACGAATTAGGATAAGGATACGAGTCTGGTTTGATCGTTATGTTAAGGGTTATGGTATGTCAATGAAAGCTAAAAAACAGATGTAGGATGCTTTCTGGTAATTAGCTGACTGGCTGTTTATGAATTTAGTAACTGAGTGGTAATTCACTGCTGACAGATGGGTTCATGGTGGCCTAGGTGTTGTACACTCAATAACAGAGCAAGAGGCTGTGGGTCTGAGATTTCCAATCTTCTACCTTTTGTACTACCACAATTAAGACCTAAACAAGACCTTTAACTACAAGTTGCCCCCGGGAACATTTCCCTCTAGGATATGACATTTGTTCAGAACAAGAGCTCCTGTTAAACGGCATACATTTTTATGGGAATGAACTGGCTGTATACAGAAACAAACACTGTTATATGACTGGTATGTATGTTATCTATATAACAGTTTCATTTCAACACTTAATGAGAAATAAAACCACCAAATATTAAGTCTCCAACAGCTATGAAAGTACAAACTGGCATTATAGATAGTTTCTCATAATAAAAATGCATTATTATTCAGAAAACAAGATATAGTATGATGTGGCTCTAACTGGAACCATCATGCAGTCAAAACAAGTCTGCCTTATTTCATGATAAATTATAAAGTTAAATTAGCACTATAGTAATAATGAAAAGATTTGTTACGTGCATGAAAATAATGGTTACTTGTTACACTGGCTTTTAAGGCTGCCGAGAGGAAAGGCAGTCAAGAGGAGAGAGCAGAGATCCAGAGTTCAGTCTAACAGATGATTCACATTTTATAGAACCCGCTGACTTAAGCATCCCAGCATTACAAATAAAAAGCACAAATGAAAGTTTTGACGTTGGTGAGTTTGTCAGTCCCTGGAACTTTGCCTCTTTTCTGTTTATATTACTGTGATCCCAGGTGGCCATCTACAGTGAAATTGAACTTTGGACTTTGGTCTATTCTTAGTCATATTAGAAAAGCCTCAAAGTTAAACATTTTAAAATGCAAACGAGATCCCCTTTACAAAGGCTACATTCACACTGCCATGCTGAAGTGACTCAAATCAGATTTTTTGCCTTAATGTGACACAGATCCGATCTTTTCAGGGCTGTGTGGACACGCAAATCTGATCTTTTCAAATCGGACTTGTGTCGCTTTTATATGTGGTACTAAATCCGAAACGTATCCGATTCGCGGCCATGCGACCTGAATGTGAACGCTCAGATCGGAATTCATGTGGCGTTTTGCTTATACGCATGCGCTGACATCATCAGCCTGCACCGGCAGCGCGGGTAGGTAAAAATGGATAACAGAAAAAGCTAGCCGCCTGACTTTTTTTCTCATTTTCGACCTGCTCATGTCCAGCTGATTCACTGTTTGTCGTCCTCCAGAGCAAAGTGCGATACATGCGTGAGCTACTAACGCCTCCATTTTAATTGCCATGAGTCGTCCCACAGATATGACGTTTTTTGTTGTTGGTGACGCAGTTGACCTGTGTAAAAACATATCGATGTGCGCATGCGTGACGTTTCGGAGGACCGATGAGTTCACATTACAGTCAGATACAGGTCACTTGTAGTTATGAATGTGAACCGTCAAGATAGACAAATCCGATCTGAGCAAAAAATCGGAATTGAACGATGTGGCTGGCAGTGTGAACGTAGCCAAAGAGCTCAGAAGACAAATGTAATAAACAGCCTAACAAAAATCTTAGCATATGATGTAAAAATAAAAAATACAAATAAAAAAACACAGCAAGAAGGGCCGTAGGGTCCTTTCTTTTGGCTTACCCCGTGTTCACGTGGTTTTTCTCTGGGTGCTTCGGTTTCATCCCAGGATAGGCTCTGGTCCCTGCAAGGTCAGTTGGGATTAAGCGGTTTAGGTAATATACCATTCAAACTCAGTGCTAGTCTAACACTAGGCTTAATCTTAGACTGGGAAAATTGGCCCATAGTTTTATAAACAAAATATGCTTCATGTGCAATGTATAGCAAAGGAAAAAAATATTGTCTGGAAATATTGAAACTGTTTTCATTTTTGTTTCAGCATTTAATTGGAGAAACAATCAGTAGCGAATCCATTCATACTATTGAAGATGTTTTACATTTTATTGGTAAATATTGCATGGCAGTTTTGAGAGATGTACCTGTAGAGATTTGCTGCTTCACAGAATGTAAAAGCCTTTCTAAATATAACCTATTCACTTTTGAACATAGTGCAAAAATATAATTGGCCCAAAAAGGTTGTTAATTCTTTACCTGAAGCCTAAAAATATAATATAGTTGTGGTGTTTTAAGAGACTTCTCTTACATGTTAAACACGCAGTCAAAATTCCTATGGTTGTGGACTGTATCTTTAGAGTGTAGGAGGGCTGGCAACGATTTTTTTTAATTAAACCCTTCAGAAATCAGATACATCCACACCACTAGGTGACAGTATGCCTTCCTACAGCACTGTCATATGGGTTGATTTGAAGATTTGAACTTACAAGTGATGGTCGTTCACTGACTTGGCTTTAACCCTTAACAATCCAAATTCTAAACTTAATCCTTACTTTAAACCTCATTGACTAAACCTAATCATAACTCTTAATCTGTGGACAGCCAGGTACAATAGAATGGAATTGTTGATATCCTGTGCTCTGCCTAGCAGATGTCAGTCAACTGAAATTCTTCTGACAATTTCTGTTGTTGAAGTATCCAAACTATCATGTGTCATCATGTAAAAAAATGTGCGCTAGTGCAAGGTTCCCAGTGATTGAATTTATTTCTCACCATGTGACTTTCTTTCTTTGTACAAAGAAACCCTTTAAGAATAATTTTCTCACTTGTGTGTGTGTGTGTCCATGTATTTATTTAGGGGACCTTTTGTCCCCTAAAATCACTTTTATCTGTTTTTTTGCGCTTTGTGGGGACATTTGAGAGGTCTCCATGAGGAAAAATGACTATAGAACATGTGCTTGTTTTATTTGAGAAACTGAAAGAGGTAAAAGATGTGCTTTTGGTTACTGAGGTTAAGGTTAGGGTTAGGATTAGGTGTAAAATTATGTACTTTAGTCATTATGGGAGTCTACGGAAGGACCTCACAAAGATAGTAATACAAAGACTGTGTGTGTGTGTGTGTGTGTGGCAGGCAGCAATGGAGAAGTTAAAATATTTTGAAAGCTCTAAGATTCTCTTGCCATAAATCTAATATCTGCTTGCAGACCGCGTCTGCGGAAAGGACGGGGATAATATTTGGAGACAGTTGTTGGCAGCTTGAGTTTTTTTGCAGGAGGTCCAGTGGCTCCCCTGTAGGTGACAAGAATCTGGCCGTCGTGCTTGGAACTGTTTATCTGCTTTTGTCTGCATTTGATGAGAAAGAGATGGCTGAAGTGTTGTGCCTTTATTAACCAGTGTGATGTTTTATTCAAGCTTCCAAGGGTTTTACTCAAGACTCCACAGCAGGTTGGTGTTTTTGAACAGGGCTTCCAAGCACTATGTTGTTTTTAAATATGGTTCCATAGAAGTCTGGTGTTTTTAAACAGCATTGAGTGGTGCTGTGGTGGTTTTATAAAGGGTCTCCCAGGGCTGTGTTGTTTTAAACAGACTTCCACAACTGAGTGGATTTCAGAGGAAAGTGTTTTTTTAAGAACTCCACAACAGTGTTCTGTTAATTTAAAGTGCCTGTCAGGTCTCCCCCAGGACAGTTGGCCTCGGCGGCCGCCAGAGGCCGCCAAAGAGACTGTATATAGTGTTTTCCCGGGTTCCTGGTTCACAGCTATTTCACTATTTATTTCGTGTTTGTCTTGTTAATGTTCTTAATTTGTCTCTTTGAGTTAGTTCCACCCCTTAGTTAAGTTCTTGGTTGTTCATTGGTTGTCCCTTGATTGTCTTGTTTAGTTTCATTGTTGGCTCCGCTATATAAGTTCTGTTTTGTGCTCTGCTCTTTGTCCGTGCACCCTCATGATACTGATGTGTCCCCAGATCTTTTTTCCCCAAGATTTAACACTGATGTGCTGTTTTAAACGAACATCTGGGTGGTGTGGGTTTTTTAAACAAGGAGGCAATAATGGTTTTCTTGACATCTACAGGTTGTCCAGACCTTACAAGCAAAACGCAGACAGAACTAAATGGGAACATAGACACTAACCAAGAAGCTCACAAATTAACAATCAACAGCAGATAGCCCAAGGCCGAGAGACAAGGACATTAGAGCAGGTGAACAATAAACAAACACAGGGAAGGTGAGACATAATACACTATACTCACAAATATAGTGTGGAAGTATAATGTTTTCTGGATAACAGTACTGTTATAAAACCTTTTTTGAAATTTCAACCATTTGTAAGGACAAAAATGCACATTTGTGCCCATTACCTCCTGCATGCTATCTTGAATCCCCCTGGCAATTGCAATAGTGGCTAATTAGTTCAATTAATCCTTTCAATTGGCTTAGATGTCACCTCAAATGGATATGCTTTTTGCTTTACATTGGTCTAACAGTTCCACGGTCGTGTGGGGTTTTTTGCCTTGTTTCAGAGAACTTGCATAAATGGTTATTGGAATGGTAATTTTATAAAGTTATGCTGTGTTTTCACAGTGTTCCTTGTAGGTATTATTAAAACGTGTCATGTTCCACTCACACTGGATAGTCGGAAGGAAATGCAGGAGTTCGGATGAGTGATTTGACAACACACAAAGTTCAGGAACACACAAAACAGGATAAGAGCATAGCACAGCCAAGCCAAACCGGGCCTTGCTACAACAGTGCACACTGTACATGACACAGTCCAAGTAATCCAAGGCTCAAAAACAGAGGAGAACATCCCGCCAGCTTCCCAGTAGCTCCACGAGCATGGCACCTTGCCTGGGGAGAGACAGCAGATGTAGAGAGAACTAGCCCATTGGCTAATAAGGTTAGCTCCTCACTTCATAGTAGCTCGGTGAAAACAGGAATGCTCGTAAGCGTCAGAAGCCGTAACATTTGGTGATAATATTCACAGTCCCAAACGGCAAACAAAAACTGCCACACTCCTAACACGAACAACAGACTGAGAGGGAGAGCAGAGCCATTTTGGCGACAATGTGGAAACCTCACCTCTATGGTAGCTTAGCGGTCAGCCTCGATGTAGCTTAGCAGTTAGCCCGGATGGCATTGGCTGGCTTCTGTGGTTAACCAAACAGAGAGCGGTGAGTATGAGCAAGAACAGACAAACAGTGACAGGACCAGGCTCCTTAAATAATAAGTGCTCACACCAGACGAGGTCAAACCAATACGACATTAGGGGCCGGACTAGAACACAGACATGACTAATTAGAACAATAACACTCACACAGGAAGGAAGGAGGGCCAAGACTAGACAGACAAAAAGACTAAAGAAACCCAAAGTTCAAGTAGGATTTTATTATCATTTCTACCATAATACATAGTAAAAACTAAACAACGTTTCTCCAGGGCCATAGCGCAACATACGAGCAAAACAGGACATGCAAGTGCAAACAAAGACAAAGAGCAATAGTGCAGCTAATGAGACAGGACAAGACAATGTGGGCAACGTCAATAGTGCAAACCAGCAATAAATTAGATTATGCAATTTGGGCAACAATAAGTAAGTATAATTATGACAGCGATAAATATCATTATGCAGATTGTATAACAAAAGTGCAGTATAAGAGAGATATTTTAACATGTGTGTGTGTGCATTATGTGCTTCTTTCCTCGTTGAGAAGTCTGATGGCCTGGGGGAAGAAACTGTTCCCCATTCTGGTAGTGGAGGCCCGTATGCTACGGAACCCTTTTCCAGAAGAGAGGAGGGTAAAGAGAATGTGTGAGGGGTGAGTGGGATCATCCACAATGCTGTTAGCTTTGCGGATACAGTGTGTGGTGTAAATGCGCGTCACAGAGACCCCGATGATCTTCTCAGCTGTTCTCACAATCCTCTGTAGGGTCTTTCGGTCCGAAACTCTACAGTTCCCATACCAGGCTGTGATGCAGCTGCATAGAATGCTCTCTATAGTCCCTCTATAGAACATGGTGAGGATTGGGGATGGAAGATGCGCCCTCCTCAGTCTCCGCAGGAAGTAGAGACGCTGCTGGGCCTTCTTGGTGATGGAGCTGGTGTTGACGGTCCACGTGAGGTTCTCCGTGGGTCTCCCCCCTCTTGGTTTTTCACTCTCTCTTCATTATTGTTAACACCAACACTACAGATTATAATGGCACGTCAACTATCAACAAACCTTCTACAGCTTAATGACATCATTACTTGAGTGGTCAACCATCCAATGGACACGGTCACCTTAATCTTTAATATACCTTAGTAGATTATACTGATATCAGTTTTATCTTATCAAATAAGATCGTCCACTTTAGAGTCAATTTCCTCTTCACTTACGACAATGAAATGTTAGACAACTAAATCAGGATTTTAGTAGAATGTTCATGGAACATTTCCAATTACCAGCAAACTACATTTCTGCAAGTGTTTTTAGCATGTAGGAAATGTTCTAAATGTAGCAAATGAAGTCAGTAATGATTGCTACCATTTAAAAAAACATTGTTTAACAAGCTGTATTTAAGAAAAATGGTCTGGGCTGATGGATTTGCGGGAAACCTGTCAGAAATGATTAGAGTCCACCGTTGGCCTGTCACCTCCTGCGGCCTTATTTTTCTTTCACTCAAATGTTATTTTTGAGCATTAAATTGATGCATCTCTTAGGCTCCTTCAGACCCTCTTGTCTAATAATAACTGATCCGAAGCTACAGGCAGCATTTCATTAGAATGATTAAAAAACTCATGGTGGCCTTAAATGGACCCAGAAACACAGACATGATCCAGTGACTCCGACGTCTGAAACTCAATAAGACTTCATCTCCCTAAAGCTTCCAGTTATTAAGGGATTTCCTGTATGGAACTCCCCTAAAGCTGTTGTTCTGGAGCACACAACCTGACATCAGTATGGCTGTTTGTCTTGAGAATTAACATTTAATCAAAAGATTAAAATTCAGATGAACATTTATCCTGTTTTGGATGAAAAACGTTTTAACTGCAATTACCCAAAGCATGAATGTCTCCATAAGGAATTAAAGCCCAGATCCTGATAACGAGTTTCAGTGTTCAAGCAAAAGTCAGTGCTCCTGTTCATGTCAAATTTGAAATAAATCAATTTTAAAATATTTAATGGGGCTGTTTGTCGTGATTAGCAAATATCCATTAGGAAAACAAGTATCTAGTGTTTGTGTGTGAGAACACATTTTTAGGTGTGTTAGGAACTGATTTTCCCATAAATGAGAGGAAAACTTGAGAGTTGGCCGATTTTTGTAGCTTTGTGAGGGCATTCTTATACAAGGATTCTGTCCTTATAAGTGAAAAATATTTTCGTACAATCACGGCCCTAGCATCTTGTGGTGTCTAATATGCAAGAAAAAATTGCCAAGGAACACAGAGACACTGCCTCTCATAGCCCTAGTGTTGTGTGGGAAGTAGTGCTGTGCAACGGGGGTCAGAGAGATCTCACACTGAGTGCCTCCCCGGGCCAGATCCCTGACTGGCCCCAATTAGTCCCCATCCCCGTCCCCATGCAGTGAGCAGGGGAGCCCAGCTGGGGTGTCCGGGGGCGCTGCAGGCTTCAGTTATGTTCTAATCCAGCTGATATTAGCTGATGAAGTAGGTCTAACAAATTGATGTTTACACTCAGACAAACACGTCCAGAACATCTTGGACGTTGAGGAAAACAATCAACAATCTCCCCCATTTTCAGCAATATATAGACTTTGCAACCAGAGGAGTCAACATGCTGGACTTGGTCTACACAAATATAAGAAATGCTTACAGAGCTGCTCTGCGTCCCCATCTTGGGTCATCAGACCATCTCTCTGTGATGTTAATCCCTGCATACAAGCCTATGCTGACCAGGAAAAAACTCACCATGAGACAGGTTAGGGTTTGGCCTGAGGGAGCTATAACGGCTGTACAAGACTGTTTTGAGTGCACAACTTGGGATATGTTCTGAGCTGCTGCTCCCAACAATCAGCACACCAATGTAGAGGAGTGTGCCAGATCTGTATCCGCCCACATCCAAAAATGCACAGAGGACCTCTGTATCATAAAACACGCCTACACCAGGGCCAATGAGAAGCCATGGATGACGCAGGAGGTATGGGAAAAGCTTTAAGGTACAGAATATTGGTATACAGAAATATCTTCTGTGACTCTAGTAACACCAGACGCATTTGGCAAGGGATTCAGGCAATAACAGATTACAAGGCTGTTCCTCAACTGTGTGACAACAACCCATAATTTCTCAATGACCTTAACACATTTTTCTGTAGATATGTAACAAATGTAAACACCACCGCAACAAAGACAAATCCTCACCCTGATGAGAGAGCACTGAATTTTAGTGAGGCTGATGTTCGTAAAATGCTGAAATAAGTGAATGCATGGAAGGCAGCAGGCCCTGACAACATTCCAGGAGGAGTACTCAGGAAGTGTGCTGACCAGTCAGCAGCTGTGCTTACAGATATTTTTAATATCTCGCTGGAGCAGGCGTTGTTCCATCATGTTTTAAGTCAGCTATTACTATATCGGTGCCCAAAAAAACGTTACATGTCCTAATGACTACCGCCCTGTTGCACTAACTTCCATAATAATGAAGTGTTTTGAGAGGCTGGTAAAGGACTATATTATATCAGCACTGCCCTGCGTATTTAACCCATTTCAGCTGGCTTACCAGTCAAACCGCTCCACAGAGGATGCCATTGCTTCTGCTCTTCACCTGAGCCTGGCACATCTGGAGGATAAGAACACTCACATACGAATGCTGTTTGTTGATTTTAGTTCCGCATACAATACAATCATCCCCCAGCAGACGAGGTGACGAAACTGAGTTCTTTGGGCATCAACACCCCCTTGTGTAATTGGCTGCTGGACTTCCTCACCGACAGGCCACAGTCAGTGAGGGTAGGAAACAGTGTCTCCAGCTCCATCTCCCTCTCCATCGGTTCCCAACAGGGCTGTCTCTTGAGTCCACTGCTGTCTAACGACTGCTGCACTGTATCCACTTCTAATCACATCATTAAATATGCGAATGACACAACAGTTGTGGGTCTCATTAGGGACAACAACTATCTGTCCTATAGCAGTGGAGGTGAGACGATTGGTGGACAACAACTTGATCCTGAACCTTAAGAAGACCACTCATCATTGATAATAAATTGTGGAGGTAGTCAACAGCATCAAATTTCTGGAGGTGCAGTTAACTGATAGTCTGGATTGGTCACAAAACACATCATTATTGGTTAAACGGGCCCAGCAATGTCTGCATTTCCTGCACGGCATGAAAAGAGTGCATCTTTCCTCTCCCATTCTCACCACTTTCTATCGCGGTACCATTGAGAGCGTGCTGACCAGCGGCATCTCTATCTGGTGTGCCAGCTTAAAAGCCTCAGACCGGAAATTGCTGCAGAGAGTAGTGAAGACAGAGGAAAAGATTATTGAGACTTCACTTCCATCCATTCAGGACATTGCGGACAAGCGCTGTCTTAGAAGAGCCCATAATATCATTAGAGATTCTGCCCACCATCTTCATGGACTGTTCTCCCTTCTGCCATCTGGGAAGAGGTTTAGGAGCATCAGGACAAGGACAACCAGATTTTGCAAAATCTTTCCCAAGCCATCAGATTTTTGAATTCTCAATAGCTTATAGTAACCCCCTTATCCATATATGTATAATACATGTCTTAAACAGTTTTCTTAATAGCTCTACATTAGGGTAAGATTTTACTTAATTTCTGTATATGTGACCCTCCACAGTAAAGCCAGTCGCTTGTCGCAACGGGGGTTTCCGAGAGAAACAACTGTTTATGTTGCGTGGGGTAAAATTTTGGAGTTTTTGTTTTTAGTGTTTTGAAACAGTGGAAGGTCTATACTGTACTCTTGTGAATAAATTTCACTGAAAAACTTACCCTTTCCATCCCAAAAACGTGACTTTCTTGAGGTGATGAATTCAATTCCAGCAAGAAGGTTAAAAGTTTCTGTTTTGACCGCTCTACTTCAATATTTACGGTAAACCCACTTGTTGACTAGTGTGAAGATATTTCTCCGGCTTCGTCTCCCAAGTTCAGTAAACCAAACACATCCGTGTGGCTGTGAATGCAGCGTAGGCTACCGTAAGTGCAAATGTAGTCGGGACTGCAGCAAGCGTCTGTGAGAGCTACGTCGATAACCAACTTCAAAGGCAGATTTCTCCGTTTCTCACTTGGCGTGACGAGAAACCCGACTCCTTTGAATGTTGATATCTCAGTCATATGTTGACTGAGCTCAACATCTTATATATCACAATTTTTATAAAGTGAGTGATTATTTGTCATTGTGACCAAACCACAGCACTGCTCACAGTGCACCACAAAGAAATGTGACCTCTACATTTGACCCATCTGTGAAGGAGCAGTGGGCATCTGACATGGGCGGCGCCAGGGGAGCAGTCCTTGGGGATGGTACCTTGCTCATGAGTATCGCAGTGATCACAGGGCGAACACCCTACCGTTACACCACCAACTGCCCCATGTCAATCCTCATCATTCGTTCCTTCACCTCTCTTTTGCACCACTCACCATTAATCTGAACTGTTGACTTCAATGTATTAGAGTGAAACAATTTGTGTTTGATTACTAAGGTTAAGTTTGGTGTAGCTGTAGTTGTATTCACATCAGTATGGGAGTGGAAATACCCAGCAAATATAGAGAAATGATGCCTTAGTGTGTGTATGTGTGTGTGAGTGTTTGAGCTTTTACGCATGATGGAAGCTGCTGTCCATTTAATATTTGGTCAGAGTGACAATGAAATGCTTTCTGATTATTTTCTTTTACATAAAACCCTTTCACAGGGAGTACTCTGCAACCTAGTTTGAGCTGTGTGTGTGTGTGTGTGTTTAATATAGACATAAAACACCCAAAGGCCCAGAAATTGCATTCTGTGGCAGAACTGTAGGAGGATGAGACTGAACGCAGTGTTAGAGCATCTGCTAGGTCAACCAGAACACATCCCATGTGTGCGTGTGTATGTCAGGTCTAATCTTCCCCCCTTTCCTGTTCACCTTTGGTCAATAAGTTAACAATCTTGTTGAGCTGCATAGTATTTCATCTGGCAGTTATAAGGAGTTGATGGGTCGCTCCCACAGCTGGCAGACTGTAAACACAAGTCTGCATTTAATGTTATAACCACAAGCAAACAAAAAAAAGTGAAATGTTGTAACCCCATCACATTGACGGGGCAGCATTAGAAACACAGCAACACAGCAAAGAAAGCCTAAAGGGGTAAGGGGCATGGTAGATCCTGGTTGAAGGTCTAACATTTTATGAGCAATGTCCAGCAATTCTACACATCTGTGTTCTTTTGCTGGGATGTGTTCCTGCTGCTCAGTATCATCTTAAAAAAATATTTACAAGTTAAAACATAATTCTCAAGTAAAAGTAAAGATTTCTTACAAAGCCAATGGCTCCAGTAAAACTTAAACTTCATGGCAAAAAGTGTGATGAGATGTGTGTGTTCTTATGTGTTTCCTGCAGGTGGCTCTCCAGACGTATACCTTCCTCGTCTTCGTGGTCGTTTGTGTCCTCGGAGCCACCTACCTTTTCATAGTTCTCCCCGAGACCAAAAACAGGACATTTATGGAGATCAGTCAAAGTTTCGCTAAGATTAACAAAGTCTCCGAGATGCCAGATAAAGAGATGCAGGATGTTCTCACGATTAAAACGGAAGACAGTGAGAGGCCAACGGGCTGACCAGGAACCCCAGCGACAATAAAGGCATTGGTAGTAACCCAGAGGACAGCAGTGCAGTAGAGATGGAGAACTCATTCTGATCCTTGTGGTCATATTTATTTTATACCTGAGTATTTGTAATATTTGAAGAAATTACATTTTACAATTTCAGCAGTTAGTACAATTTCGCCAACTGGGTGCAGCTAAACATCAGATTCCAAAATGTGAAGTATTTTAATTAACCTCTTAGCCCGACAGCCCTCGGTACCGGGGGTGGAACTGTGACCTCATCTTTAAAGGCTTTAAATAGTGGATAAACGTAAACAAACGTAGGCATGCGGCATATCACCGTCACCATTAGAATCTCGTCTAACAATGTCCAACAACAAATTCCACCAATACGTGGAAGAAATACAGCTGCTGAATCTATACTACTATGACTAACCACGCATGACATATATCATGTGAAAGCCGAGACCCCGCAGATAGCCATATTACCACTCTCTGATTACAACTGACTGAAGCAGCAACCAAAAACTTCATAACTTCACACAAAGTTATAAACAAGATGATACGCCTTACCTTTGATGTTTTGTAATCATAAATCCCATTAAAGTCAATGCAATCCCCATGAAACTGTAGACCAAACACCGGCTTACTCTGAAATCAATCCGGGTACCCTTCAGAGTCTGGTCTGTCACTCAGGGGGGCAACGAATCAGCTCCTAGTTTTTGCGCTTGTCCCGCACTACCAGTGTTTGGCACGCTGTAATTGGTGAATGATTTTACTGATGATTATTCAACAACTGTCTCTCAATATTGTTGGCCCTTCAGTGTAAAATAAGGCGTGAACTGTCCAAATTGACCAATCGGTTCCTGAGATATAGCTCTGCATATCCGAGGTGTGTGAAAACCGGAGAGAGCGCATTTACGCCTAGAAGTGCAGAGCGCGCAGCAGACCAGCAGGAGGCCGCTTTTGCTGCTTTGTTTTGGTTCAGCGCTTCGTAAAAAGAGCCAGCTGTAATAATAATGGTAATATGAAGCATTTTTTTACTACTGATGATGTACTGCACATGCTTTCTTATGACAGTGGAGCTACTGTTTGTCCTGTGAAATCTTCATCAGATGAAGATGATCTCTTGACCACAGAATGGGATCCAGAGAAAATAGTGATCCAGATTATGAGATTCCATTTTCTGAAAGGTTGTTTTTTCCAGTTGTGGCACGATGGACAATAATGTTGTTGTTATTACAAATGTTTATTACTTTTTTACAAGATAAATATGATTCTGAATAAATGTTGCAGTTTTGGCAATTTAATTTTTTATGGGTTTTTTTCAGATCTGTCTCTACCAATATCTCTGTTTACTTTTTTAGCAATACTGTTGGTGCAATTCATAGTCAAGATGTTGGACTATGGATTGTTTGAGGTTTTGGGCTACCAAAGCTCATTGCAGAGGAATAATCACTCTGAATATGTATTTTTTAATAGGCGAACTTGATTTTTTTGTCATGTTCTGCTGTGTTCCATCTTCCATTACTCTGAAACAGCAACATGTATGGTGATTCCAACATTCCATAGTAATCTCACAAGTGTTACCTTTACAATTACAACAAAAGCATAAAAATAGACATTGTGGTTGCTGAGATATACACGTTTTGTTTTGGGTACCATTTTTAGCGCAATATTCTGTAAAACAGGCTCAGGGTTTAACAGCTTTCCCAGGAACCATTTCTGAAATGTTTTGGAGTGTGCTCTAAACAGATAGTGAAGTATTCAGAAGGGCACGAAGTGCAGACACAGAACCCGGAAGTGAGGAGCAAGCTAACACGGAAGACTAAGACAAACCCGAGGAGACACGAGGGGCAAACACCACAGAAAGAACACCTAAAGTGAACCCAGAGAGCCAGAGAAACAAAACAGATACTTATCTGGGTTCACTGTGGCATGGTCCCGTCTAAGTCGGGCGGGATCGTGACACACATAAGTAAAAAAATATATATAAATACATATAATTCACATAGAATAGCTATATATATATATTGTAGTTGGATTCAACTATTGCTCTTTTTCCTACCTCTAGTTTAAAGTTTTTTATATTTTAAAGCCTATGTATGTATAATGTATACTGTGCAATAGTTGAATCCAACACCAATTTTGGTTCTGGAATCTCTCTTTTCATTGGATGTGCATATGATCTGTGGCAATTAAATATGAGTATTGTAAACAGGCGGTGTACAATAATATCTAATATATGTGTTAAACATGTGTCTTTCTTGTCCAGGTGTAACATAGATTATAGATTATGTGATGACATAATAACAAATCTGAAATACGAAAACATTGTTGAATGTCAGAATCTTTGTGAAAACTGCATATGTTGGTTTTAAGAACAAATTTATTTTCGAAAAGGGTTGGTAAATGAGATCCATTGATGGCCACTTCATCCTTTTGAGCCACTCAGCTAGCAGCAAACAGGGTTTTGTGCCTCACACACACAGAGAATTTAAAATTAAAGGACACCCAGGCAGTTACAGCAGGCACGCCTGTGGCTAATCTTTTTTAATGCACAAATTATTGAGATGATATTGCAGGTGGATTTTTGTCCAGCCATTGGAGCCCCTGACCATGAGTCATTGTGATGTGTGGCTTGCTTGGCCGCACTATGCCAACAACAACAACAACAACACCACAGTGCACATCCATGTTAAATATGTGAAAGAGTTTACCATCTCATCATTATTTGATAGTTGATTCTAATTCATGTTCACAGTAACAGCTTTAAAGAAGACGTGAAGGAGAGCTGCTTACACATGAGACTGTCTAAAGCTAAAATGTAGGTAAAGGTATTTTCCCTTAAGCAAAGGATATTTAAGTGAGTGATTATTTGCAGTGGTTAGCGCAACTGCCTCACAGCAGGACGGCCTTGGGTTCAATACCTGGGTCGCCTATAGGGCCTTTCTGTGTGGAGTTTGTGTGTTCTCCCTGTGTCCACGTGGGTTTCCTCTAAATGCTCTGATTTCCTCCCACAGTTAAAAAGCATGCACTGTAGGTTAATTGGCGACTCTAAATTGGCCCTGTAAGGTGTGTCTAAGAGCATGAGTGTGTGTGCCCTTTGGTGTTTTGGTGCCTGCTCAGGGTCAGTTTCTTAATTAAATGTTCATGCTATTGGGGTCTGTTGTCCAATGCAATTTTTTTAGGTTATGGTTTTAAACTGTTGATGTCAGTTTGACTTTTTATATGATGAGTAAAATCTTTTTAACAGTTAACACAATTCACCTACAAGTCACCCTTAACTTTCATTCATTTTAAGTTTAAATTCTTAGTATTTTAATAATTCTTCCATTGACACAAGTTCTGTTTAATAACTTTGTATTTAAGAAAAATGGTTTGTCCTATCACCATGTGCCCAGCTTTATGATCACATAATTACACAATATTCACATAATATTATATTTCCTCTGTGGTGTAGAACACATAAGAGAATAATCTATATAGATCTATAATAGAACCCTGTCAATGAGTACAGGAACTAAGCTTTCGCTAGGTTACCTATCAAGGTTTACAATCTTCAATTAAAGATTAATATATTACTATATTCAAATTTTACATCAGCTTATTAATTAGTGTCATGTCATTTAGGCCGACCAATAAAATGTGGCAGAAGATGTCAGCAGCTGTGAAGTAGTTGAGATATGAGGACCATTAGTATCCGTTTTTTCCTTACTTTCCTTCCAATTTATTAAGTATATATACGCTTTGTAACTTGAGGGGCAATACTGTCTTTGTACGTTCTGTATGTTCTGTTAAACGTCGCCCATTTAAGAATGACTGAACAACAAACGGGAAATCAACGAGTTCCTAAATCACAGGAGGCTCTGGCTCTACCTGTCAATGTAAGTATCACATTGGTGGTTAAAGTCTCGAGACAAACACAGGTGATTGGGGCAAACAAACCACAGAAGAAGACAGATAAGACTACTAGTGGTCAGGTGGGGCATAACCAGACAGTCTGTGACAGCTGCTTAACAAAATGCCACCAAAGTAGATTATAACGGCAGGCAGGTGAACCCAAACGCAGAGTCGACAAAACCAGGTCGCAGGCACAGAATCAATTTGAGGAAAAACCGAGGGTTTATTAAAGCACAGTTCAAAACCAGAAAACACAGTCCGCAGAGCAAACATCCGATTCGCCAGAGGCAGAGGGGTAATCCAAATACAGCAAGCAAGGGTCAAAACGGAGACAGGCAAACAACAGGAACGCTCGGTATGTAGCACTAGGCGTAGCACTACTTCGCAAGGAACGGTTGAAACTGAGGGTCTTTAAATACTGATAAATTGTCTATGATAGGCTAATATTCTGGTGACGTTGATCTGGTGAGTTGAGGTTGTTGCGAAGATCTGGAGCTGGAGTCTGATGAGGCAGACTCCTCCCTTGGTCTGGGCTGGGCTCTCACATAGATGCTAGACACAAAAGTTTAACCATGTTGATGGATATCAACCCAAAAAAAAAACCCTGAAAATTGTCATTGTAATTGTTCCTGAAATAAATCTACGAAATAACTGGTTGGGTTTTATTTAAGGTGTGGTAATAATTTTGCACCCTATGTACTGTACGTATTACAGAGGAGAAGCTATAGGCAAACTTTACAAATAGTTTTTAGAGTTTTTAAATACAATTTCTCCAAAGACATCTTTGTTAATTTAGGTCATTTTTATTGTTATTATAGTTTTATATACTATTATAGCTGTAATAGTTATTAAGTGTTTTACTCTGTCTTTGGGTTGCAATAATTCTGTAGTGGATTAATGTGTGCACCAATGAAATGAGAAATCATTTTCAAGGAAATTTAAACATTACAATGTGTTCAGCTTTCAGATGTATTGCCGTTAACTTTACTGCGCTGCCAGCTGCTGTGGTGGGGCCATTTTGAATAACTCATACATTATTCCAACGTTGTCATCGCAACTGTGTTAATATTCACATCCCAGCTGGGGAAGCACAAACACACACCTTTACACACACAAGACTTGTCTTAGTTTTTGGGGGGTTTTTTGCTCATTGGCTACATTTGCTGTAACGCCTTTTGCCAGTTTTCACAGACAGCTTTCTCACCTTGACTCTCTCTCTCTCTCTCTCCTCTCCCTCTAATGATTATTCTATTCAAACACATGTGCATACACTTAAACACACACAGATGTCTTTGTGTAACCAAAAGTAAATCACCTTTTTAAGGGTTTTCAAGAAATGCTGATGTTTTTCCTGACTTTTTAGGGACAAATGGATCCTCATAAACTGCCTAAAAACCTGACTAGACACTAACACACATTTTCACACACTTGCTTTCTCGCATCATCTTCATCCTCCTGTGGATACTTACACACACACATACACAGGCACAGTATATAAGCACAGCTGGGTGCTGTCTGTGGAATTACACACATCAGCCGCCCACACTTTCCACCTCAGTCTAGCCACTAATATGGAGTGAGAGAAGCTCCCTAATGTCTGAACACAACAGCCTGCAGAGAGCCCCAGCAATAAAAAGCAACTTGAACCCACTGAACCCACTGCAGTTTGCCTATCGCCCATTCCCCAAAGCCTCAGTCCATCTGTGTTGCCGACAACATTTCCAGCACCATCAGACTGTGCACAGGAGTTCCTCAGGGCTGTGTTCTCAGTCCACTGCTGTTCACCCTACCGACCCATGATTGCACCTGCCTCCACAGCTCAAACCACATCATCAAGTTCACAGACGACAGAACCATGGTGGGGCTCATCAGTAACAATGACGAGTCAGCCTACAGAGATGAGGTTCAACAGCTGGCTGGCTGGTGCAGTGAGAACAACCTGTCACTGAATGTGGACAAAACCAAGGAAATGATCGTTGACTTCAGGAAAACTTGCTCCACCCACACACCACTTAGCATCCACGACTCCACGGTAGAGACTGTAAAGAACACCAAGTTCCTGGGAGTTCACATCTCAGACGACCTCACGTGGACCAGCAACACCACCTCCATCACAAAAGAGGTCTGTCCTCACCATGTTCTACAGGGGCACCATAGAGAGCATCCTAACCAGCTACATTTTGGTGTGGTTTGGCCACATGAGAGCAATAGATCATAAACAGCTGCAAAGGATTGTCAAAGCAGCTGGCAACATCATTGGAGCATCTCTCCCCCCACTGCAGGACGTCTTCCAGAATTGCTGCATCAGGAAGGCCTCCTGCATTGTGCTCGACCCGTCTCATCCCTCACATGGACTCTTTACATTCCTCCTATCCAGCAGACACTATCACAGCATTGAGCCTGATCTACCAGACTGCGTGATAGCTTTTTCCCACAAGCCATCAGACTCTTGAACACACTTCTTGCCCTCCCACTCCCCCCACCATACACATCTGGACGGTGAACTGATTCTACTGCACCCTTGCATTTTTACACATCACTGTCTTATAATGCAGGGGTCGTGTTGAAAACTAGTGCATAATTTCACCAAACTCATTACTGCATGTTGCAGCCACATCACTACACAACATGCTCCATGACATATCCACACTCATCACTACACAATACAACCACACTCACGGCTGCACAATACAACCACAATCGTTATGGCAAGACACAATCCCAGGAATCACTTTCTGTCACAACCATACTCATCACACCAGTGCAAAAGTGATTGTAAAAAACTGTAAAAGGAAAGTTTCCCTGGTTCATGTCCTTTTTGACACTCTGCCACCAACATGCCCTCTCCCTGTAGGGGATATCTGTCGAGTTGACTCTCATTACAGTGCTGTGTTGTGTTTAAACTTCAATTCAAATTCAATTCAATTCAAAATTTATTTATATAACGCTCTTAACAACAGTCACTGTCACAAAGCACTTTACATGTAACCGACCTAAACCCCCCAACAAGCAAGCCTGGGGCGACAGTGACAAGGAAAAACTCCCTCTAGTAGGAAGAAACCTTGAGAGGAACCAAGACTCGGTCATCCTCCTCTGGGTGGCCGGGCGCACAAACATTAATGTACAACAGCAATAGATCAAGATGAGTTGTTAGTTATTTAAAGAAGCAAAGATACAAAATAAGTCCAAGGGATATTTCGAATCCCGCGCAACATTAAGCTGAAATTAGTTCAGTATTGTGCTGCTAAGTCAGTAGACGTCCATAGGGTCCAATCCCAGTTTGTTTCATGATGATGTCTCCATGGAGTCCTGATGCGGGTTCAGTCAGCCAGGATTAGCTCGGGAGGGCTGACAAGGTCAAGCGTCAGCTCAGGACGTCTCCAGGGAATCCTGGTGAGTTCAGTTGGTCAGCGTCAGCTTGGTAGGGTTGAGATGGTCAGTGTCAGCTCAGGGCAACTCCATAGAGTCCCAGTGAGGATTCGGTAAGCCAAGCGTCATCTCGGGATCAGCTCGGAAAAAGAAGAAGAGAGAGAAGAGAGTTAAGTGCCCTAACCTAACCTCCGGCAATGCTAGAGTAACTATGGCAGCCTAGCTAAGAAGGGAGAGCTGGAAGGTAACACAGACATGAGGGCTTCCAGGGGTCTCGGCATCACACCAAACCACCGTCTGCAAACTTGAGCGATCAGCAACAGTGGTAGGATGACAGCACCAATCCCCCCTTTCACCTTTAATCTCAAATGACCATGAACCCCCAGATCTCGCCTTTAACTAAGAAAAAGGGATTTTAATAACCAAAAGACTGACTAAACAGGTAAGTCTTAAGCCTTGACTTAAAAGCAGAGATTGTTTCTGAGCTCCGAACACTAGTAGGAAGTTTCTTCCACAATTGTGGTGCTTTATGAGCAAATGCTCTTCCCCCCACGGTAACGTTCTTTATTCTAGGTATTACTAAGAGACCTGCGTCTTGCGATCGAAGCGTACACGCCGGCTTGTAATTGCAAATGAGGTCACTCACATACTGCGGTGCAAGACCATTTAGAGCTTTATAGGTCAAGAGAAGTACTTATAGTCGACACAAAATTTTACTGGTAGCCAGTGGAGTGAGGATAGAATTGGGGTGATATGATCATATTTTTTAGTTTTAGTGAGGACTCTGGCTGCTGCATTCTGGACTAGCTGGAGTTTATTTAACGACCTATCTGGACAACCGGAGAATAAGACATTACAGTAATCCAGCCTGGAGGTAATAAATGCATGAACCAGTTTCTCTGCATCTTGAAAGGATAGCACGTTTCTTAGTTTGGCAATATTATGGATTTGAAAGAAGGCAGTGCGACTAATGTTAAACACTTTGCTAATGCTAAACACAATGATAAACACTTTCCCATCGTTCATGGGACTGGAATCAAAGTACTAATTGCCTTGCACTGTGGTTAACATCGTCAAACACACCCACACTAACCAATCCAATTATTTTTTACAAATATTTTAAAAACAGGTAAAGTTGTTTTAAAAGTAGCTTTGCCTCTTATCTCCCTTGAGTGGCACAACTGGTTGTGGAGCATCATATCCCTGGGATTCAAATTGTGCTGGCCTGGAATCCAAGACAACCTAATCTATCAGTGTGAGCCTCTTCCAGAAGAGCTAAGTGGCTTATATGTTGTCAGTTGTAACATAACTTTTGACTTACAAAGCTCTAAAGCTTATAAAGCACTATCAGACTGACCTCATTTGTAACTACACCCAACTGCATACTTCTGCTAATACCAATAATAATTGAACATTGAGTTTGCAGGCAGGGCTTTTTACATACAATGGTGAAAACATCTGTTTAATACATGTTTTGGATGGTAGTATTTCTTCAAATAAAGGTTCTTCCAGTTCTCCCTTTATATGAGCCATACTATGGCCATTGAATGCACCCTTCTGCGTTCCTTTCTACATGCTGTTACTACTTGTGAGCATCTGGAACTCTTAAAGACTTGGTAAATTCCCTCTGGGAGCAGTCAGGCTTATGCGTGCACATCCCCACACACACATTGCAAAAAATGTCAGATGTGTTTGTGTGTTCAGTTCTATCTGTTTAAGTCAGAATGACTCATGGCAATATTCAGGCCTTGGTTTGGGGTTCTAGATATTATTATTATTTATTGTGGAGACACTCTTCTGTCACATTGATAAAGATCTATTTTAAAAAGGCACTGCCTAAGGACAATAACTGCTCTATATATTTTTAAAGATTTGCATGTACTGACAAAACATATTTACAGGAGTAATCACAAAATAATACATTTAATTGTCACACTCCTTAATGTGAACCATAAGGCAGCTTTTGAATGAAGCATGTTATACGCTTAATATTTTATCCAATGAACTGTTTAGCAATAACATATACAGTGTTTGATCCCTACTTACCACTGTAGCCAGACATAGATGATACTGAATAAGATGCATTTGTAAGATTTTTATATTAAATCCATTGTATTTAGTTGACTTTAAAAGGAATCCTAGTTCAACCTCACTTTAACATTAAGGATTGTTGTTTTCTTACACATCTGTTTGAAATGTTAAAACATTCACCCAGTTACATTAGAAAAATTACCAAAAAGTACTTTAAAAAGTTAAAGAGTTTTCCAGTTTGCTACATCTTTTGGTGGGAAGTTTGTCCTGTTTACTATGAAGAGCTCTGATGAAAAGGAGTGCTGTGGTCGTTTTATAAAGAACTCCATATGCTCTTTTATCACTCTCCAAAGAACTTGTTATTCTCCCTTTCTCAAACCTTTAACCTTACACCTTTACACAAGCATCAACAACTCAATTTATGGACCCACAGAATAGACCACATTCACTAAAGTCCCCTATTACACACAGATATTCCATTACTTTTGAATGGAGCAGAGTAAAAGGAAAACAAACACGTACAACAGGAAATACCATTTTATTTTTAAAAAGACATCACTGTTTGAGAACATATTACATTCATATTGTGTCTTAAAACACGTATAAAAAGAAGAAAATAAAAGAAATAAAAGAAACTAAGAAAGATGCAGACAAATAGGGTGGGAGCTCAGGATTCTGCTTCATTCTGTGTAACATCTGCGTAGGTAAAATTGTGCCTGACAAAACACTATGATTGGGGAGAGGGAGAGAGAGAGAGAGAGAGAGAGAGAGAGAGAGAGAGAGAGAGAATAAAATCTAACTCAATTTCAGAATAAAGTTTAGAGGTCACTAATATCCATCTATCCGTTTCTCTCCATTTCCTTGTAGCTGAATGCATCATTCACATTAATTTAATTTTTTTCCTCTAAAGTGCATAGACCTGTTACTAATCCTGTGAATGGAAAATATCACTGTTATTAAATAAAACTTGTTTTATACCAGTAGGCTTCAGTCATGCCCAGGGATTTACATTACAGTACGACTTCAAATCTAAAATGGAGGTCTCAGTCAAAGTAAAAAAAAGTTTTCTGTGGTTTCCTTCTGGATACTCAGGTTTAGTCCTGTCTGATGCACAGAATTAGCCTGCCGGAGAGGATTCATGTGTTATTATAGGTCATTAATACCTTACTCTGGGTACATTCACACACACACTGAATGGCAAGACTGGCACACACTGATAACGAGATCTAGAAGAACGGAAAATGGAGACTTAGAGTGTCATAGAGTAGCTGCAGGTGGTGTGAGTCAGTATGGACTGGGCACTTAGAAGAAATGCAGAGGTGAAGCAATTTACATTTACAGCATTTAGCAGACGCTCTTATCCAGAGTGACTTACGTTTCCTAATTTCAGGGACAGTTCCCCTGAGAGCAACTTAGGGTTAAGGGTCTTGCTCAGGGACCCAATGTTGATGACGCCCGAGGTAGGATTCGAACCCACAACCGCTTGGTCCAAAGATGAGTGTTCTACCACTAGGCCACCAACACCAATTTAGAGAGAAGTCAGAGGTTATGTTATTGCACATAATGTGGAAAGAAAGACAAAGATGTGCAAAATGCAGTTGATGGGGGAGAGTGAGAGAGCGAGAGAGATCAAGTGGCACATTCGCATTTGGCATATTATGGTGGTGTATCTCCACAGAGTCAGTCTGCAAATATAGAATAATAATAAACGACGAATTGCACTATTCTCCCTGCATATGTAAGGCCTTTCCAAACGGACACAAGTGTGAGAGCACGGTAACGCCAAGCCCTGTCCCATTTCTGCTGAATCTGCTGTAGTCGGATTAGCTGGAGGGCGAGCTCTGAAATCTCTGAACTACATTTAGGCGTGATCCCTGCGGGACGCACAATAATTAATCAATCAATCAATCAATAAATAAATAACGGCGCGGGGCCCACACACTTTCCACTCCGCTGTTAAATAAAACCAACGTTTTTCTTTTCTTGTTCTTTTTTGACATAACGATGGTCCTCCCTCTCTCACCCAGACATTACAAAAATATCTCCGGTCTCTACATCATATTTAGGACATCACTAGACAACACCACATTGCAGACACTTTAGGCCACCTTTGTGCTTCCCACGAGGGCTTTGGCGCACGCCTGACGTCTATCCCGCGCGTTTCATGACTGCCAGATGCTCGTGGGAGGAATAAAAACGGCCTTAGGCAGCAGTATAACCAAACGCTAGTTAATATTCTCCTGATGGAAGGGTCAGAAAGTGGTGCGTAATGGTACGTAATCGGCACTTCTCTGATGACGTTTATCCAATTCAACTTCAATTCCGTGGTCTGCCAAGTTTAATGTGTAATACTCCGCGATTTCCGGATAGCCCAGGTGGTTCGGTGTGATCGCTGTGAGTTTTAATTAATCGCTAATGAATCCCGTTCGGGGTGAAAGGTGTTAGTCGGTCTAAACTAATGTCCGCAACGCTGTGGTCAAAGTCGCACGCAGAGTCCGTGGCGACGTCGTTGTTGTGCGAGAACTGGAAGATTCGGTCGAACGTGTCCTCGTGGTCCGTACAGTCCACCACGTTGGGGATCATATTGACGTACGCGTTAGCGATCTCCTTGTGCAGCAGGGTATCCTGGTTGTACGACACGAGCTCGTTGCTGATGTTGACTGTTTCCACCGGCGTGCTTGAGCAAAACAGCCGGCAGCCCAGCAGATTCGCGAACGCTTTGCGAAACTCCGCGTTAAAAGCGTAAATGATGGAGTTTAGTGAGGAGTTGGTCCAGCCAAACCACACGAACACGACGAATGTGGTCTCGCTGACGCACGGCAGTCCCGCGTCCTGCTCGCCGCTCGGCTTCTCACAGACCGGCACCATGCAGTTAAGAAGAAGGGCAGCCAGCTCCAGCGACGCAATCCTTCTGATCTGGATCTGCGCGATTCGGTAGATGCGCGTGTAAGTTACGATCATGATCGCCACGGGGATATAGAAACTTATAAGCGAGGAAGAGATGGCGGGAATACGTTCAAACTCGAGTCGCAGTTGTCCGTGGTCGTGCGCGCGCGCTGATGTTGGAGCCCGCGCTCTCCACGCTCGCCTTGTGCCAGTTCAGTTGTATCGGTATGAACGAGATCAGGACCGACAAGGTCCACGTGACACTAATCATCACCACGAAGGCCACGCGCTGGGTCATCTTGCGCTCGTAGCGGAACGGGCTCGAGATGGCCCAGTAGCGGTCCACGCTGATGACGCAGAGATTGAGGATGGACGTGGTTGAGCACATGTGGTCAAAGGTCACCCAGATGTTGCAGAAGGCGCCGAACGGCCAGAAGCCCGCCACTTCCGCCACCGCCACGAACAGGTCCGACACCGCCAGCGAGATGATGAAGGTGTTGGTAACTTTGGTGAAAGCGAAGCACCGTGGCCCACACAAGAATGTTGCCAAAGAGCGTCCTCAAGATCAGCACGGTGAGTAAGCATCCAGTAAGCGCACGGAGCACCAGCTTGTGTCGGTCAGCCGTCGCCGCCGCAGCCTCCTCCTCCTCTTCCTGCTGCTGTTCGGTCCGGTTCCACATCGTCACATCGGCGGACGGAAACGGAACGGCGTTAGTGGAGAGCACCGAGGAGGGGTCGCCATATGCCCCGTCAGGTTAGCGCGTGTGGCACCGCATGCCGTCTGCGCTGCTGCGAAATGCTGGAGACCCCACGCGCAGGCACCTCTCCCAGACGGGCGGATACAGTTTCCATTCGAAAACGAGTACCAAAAAAGTGTAACATCTTAATCTGGAACTGACATGAATCGCAGCATTTTCTCTTTGTGGTTTCAGGATTTCCACGTTTTTTGGTTAGGTACAAAACAATAAATAACAAGGCGCAGCAAATCCAGCGACTTGTTGACGCGCGTGATGTTGCCTAGCGTGTCGCCCTGACACCTCTGACTAAAGTAAAGCAGCGATGCTGAAACTGTCCCGTGCAATTTTCAGGCAGCGAGCATTTTCTGAGGGGAGGGGGAATGTCGGTGAGAAGGGGAGAGAGAGAGAGAGAGAGAGAGCGCGCCTTTGAATCCTGAACGTCAGATTGAAGGTGAATGACGCGGAAACAGGCGCGCACGAGCTTAGGCATAAATCTAAAATACCCTTCTGGCTAACGCTTTTTTACACGTTTGTGTGTGTTTGGAAACTACACTACACAGACCGAACAAATGCGTCATATTTTAAAATACAGCTGAAATTGAATGACCAATCACACGTGTTTTTAAATTTTATTCATCTTTTTAAAATCGTGTCAGGCTAGACAGAATGGTGCATTCTTGATCAATGACAAATGTAGGTGTGTGCTATAAGACGCAGGGGATGACGTCATGCACAACGGAAATTAACAATAGCCAAGTTTCCATCCAGTTTTTTGCGACGTTTTGTTATCGACAAACAGAATATGCGTTAAAAAAAAATGTGCGAAATTTGCTGTCTCCAGCCTGTTTCCATCCAACTGGCTTTGTATCGATAAAATGTTGTGCGTGATGACGTCATCCCCCCCCCCCAAAACGAACTGTCGCATAGGTTTTGGTGTATCACAAAAAAAATCTGCCCTTGAGCCGTTTCCATACATCATTTTGTGTATGTCGCAAATTATCTACCTTTTGTTTTCCACGTGACACCCCCCTCCGCTAAACAAAGTGATGGAGAGATTATTCAGACAGTTTTTTGAAATCTGCCAGCTTACTGTTATTTCAGTTTCACAAATAATTGGAATTGTACAAAATATCCGAAGACGACAGCAGAATGAAGCAGTTGCTTGTCTGATAGCCCTAGAGCTCGAAGAAAGTGCCCCAGTGCGACGAAACCCACGTGATGAAAATGTATCATGTGACACATTTATTTGCGTTAAAGCCCTTTTTTTCCGACAAAAGGTGTTTCCAAAGTAGTTTTTGCGACATCTGAAGTATCGATATAGAAGTTATGCGCTAAAGTTAAACGGAAAAATATTATGTCGACATTCACAAAATTTTATCGATAATTAGCATTTCCATCAGCTATATCGGTAAAAAATTTGAAGCGCATAATATTTTTTCGCAAAAACTCCTTGGATGGAAACCTGGCTTATGACAGATGAAGTCGTAAAACCTTCGATTTGACGTCCTGTGCTACAAAATGAGAACGTACAAGCAGCTGACCATGGTGCTGAAAGATAATACTGAAGGAAACACGCTAGGAAACGTCAAATTGTAGAAAAGATGTTAATTTAATTAACTTAAGAAGAATTCTTTCTACTTCATTCACAAAAATGGTGAACGACTGTTTCTAGACTCCTATAAGATCTGCTGCAAAACTGAAATTTCTGAACACACGAACTCAACCAACGTCTGCGTTTCCCCAGCGGATATTTCATCATAAATAGCATTCAGGAAACTATGAGAACTTTTCTTAAATTACATTTTAATGGTGATATTATTTTTGTGCAAAGTTGTGATAATTCTTGCAGTGTCTTGTAATGACAAGTCAACGACTGTTCGAGTGAATGTTAAAATGTTTCAGTTAAATTTAAGTATGTGTCGCCCTCTACTGGCTCCAGTTGTTTACGTCAAAGCAAAAGAGACGGACAACGTTACAATAAGATTAAATTATTGTATTAGACAGGCCTTGTGATTCTGAAATACTGGAAACAGGAATTATCATAATGCACAAGCATACAAACATGCCCTCGTGCAACCACAGATGGACAACTGCTGGATTATATATATATATATATATATATATATATATATAATATATATATATATATATATATATATATATATATATATATATATATATATACACATATATGCATGTGTGCTGTGTGTGTGTGTGTGTGTGTGTGTGTGTGTGTGTGTGTGTGTGTGTGTGTGTGTGTGTGTGTGTGTGTGTGTGTGTGTGTGTGTGTGTGTGTGTGCGTTGTGTGTGTGTGTGTGTGTGTGTGTGTGTGTGTGTGTGTGTGTGGCTGTGTGTGTGTGTGTGTGTGTGTGTGTTGCATGTGTATGTGTGTGTGCATGTGTGTGTGTGTGTGTGTGTATGTGTGTGTGTGTGTGTGTGTGTGTGTGTGTGTGTGTGTGCATACAATATATATATATATATATATATATATATATACACATATACATATACAAGGAGTGATTGTCATTGTGAACACTGCAAAACACAGCGGACCACACCAAAACACGTTCCCTGCATTTGACCCATCCATGAAGGAACAGTGGGCAGCGCCCATGAGCAGTGTTTGGGGATGGTATCTTGCTCTTGAGTAACTCAGTGGCACCTTAACCATTCCAGGACTTGAACCAGTGATCATGCGGCCAACTCCGTAACTCCGTTCCTTATTGTATAATATATAGTTTTATTTTTTCGTCCTATTACCCCAACCTCCTTATTTAAGTCAGTCTTATGTTTGTAAGTTGTATTGTATCTATTGTCTTCCCTTGTCTATTGCACAGTTAAAAGAGCGGATCAGGATACATTTCACTGCATGTTGTACCTGTATAACTTGCTGATATATAGCCTGTGACAGCCGGTTGAAGAAAAAAGGATTTAACTCATGCACTGATGTTGTACTGTCTTTGTTGGGGTTTATTGTCCGTACTGACAGCACAACAACGTAAGCTAGAGCGACAGATAAATAAACAAGACTGGAATTTGCAATGAATTTACACCCATATAAATGAAACAAACAATCAACTTTACAGCAACGAAATACTAACTTTTAATGCTAATATTTGTCACAAACATAAAATTACTCGTAAATAAAACAAACACATAAACAGTATACGTTACGGCTATATGCTACATGTGTGCATAAACGTTCTTGACCACCTTGTTCTCCTTTTCAACCAGGTGCCAAACAACAGGGTCAAAAACAAAATACTGAAAAATAAAACAACAAACTGCGACTGTATGTATAAATTAACTTAAATGTCCTTAATCGTTTGATTCCGTGATCCGTCTCCGTCTGCGCGCGCTCTCTCTCTCGGTTTGCGATCTCCGTGTATTTCCGTCAAGCCGCCGTTCAAAATAAAGGTCTCTATTGGTTAAATAACTTAGAGTGCAAAGAAATGATCCAAATTACAATAAACACGACTAATATTAAGAAATACAAAATTTAATTTTATCAGAATATTAATCTTGTTAATTAGCTCAAATAACTGAGGGTTATTTGCATAGCCTATGGAATGAATATATATGGAATAAAAGTTGATAGGCTATATATGGAATAAAACCCGATATATATGGAACGAAACAAGTAGCACCATTGAATATTCGAGTATATAAAAATAATCTCCCTAGCGAAATTTTTAAATAGAAAAGTTGGCAATTTAGCATTTTGATTTGTGTGACGAACAATTACGGGAAACGGATACACGTAGGAGTTCTTACAAAAGATGTGGTTTGTGCTTTCGAACCCCGCAGACCGACGCATCAAACTTGTAAATCCGCAAGCGCCACACCTTAGCAAATGAATAGCGTGTAGAATACAGTTATTACGCACACCTCAACCCATAGTTTCACACGAAGTCTAACAAAAACAGGGCTGGCTGTGTAACACGATTAACAGTTGACAAGTACGGGTATTTTGTTATTTACCGGGTATCACGGTGGCAAAAAGATATTTATAATTTTGAGTCGAAATAATGACATCTCAAAATAATGAGAAACATTCTCGAAATAATGACTTGGTATCTCAGAACAACGCCTTATCTGTCGACTCAATATCTCGAACCAAGTTGAAATTTCGAGATATTAAGTTATTCTGAGGTACTAAGTCTAGATTTCGAAGTATTAAGTCATTATTTCGGGGACGTTTCTCATTATTTTGAGATAACTATGTAATCATTTCCACGTAAATTATAAATATTTTTACCACGTTGGTGAAAACGGGCTTCCATACACATTCGATTGTTAACTAAACGGAATATTTTCATGCTGAATCCGTCCACTTACAGCAGGGGCCCTCAGTCCAGCAGGGGCCAGTGTGTGCTTTCAGAGACAAAATATACAACCGACAACCATTACATTTATCTAAAGTTCATGTGTCTTTTTTTTAACTTGTTAAAAAAAAAAAAAATTTTAATTAAGCCCAATTGTCCTCATTTACCAAACATGAAGAAGAAATCTGTTCCTAAAACCCACTTATACAGGTTTCTTATATGAACTCTACAACTGGTGAAGTTCGCTCTATTGCATGCACGTTGAGTTTTCTTCAATTCTAAAGTTGTATGATAAACTATTTTTGCCTTTACTTTCTTAAAAACACATTTAAAAAATGGTGAATGAGGTTAATAATTTCCTTTACATGTACGTCATTCTGTGTAAGACCGTCTGCTAAATGCTGTAAATGTAGTTAACAGTTCCATGTTTCAAATGTAAATAAACTTATGTAAAAAAGGTTTTAAACGATAGTTAATTTTATTGTGTAAAAAGTTGTTCATACACCAAGAACTGTACAATCAATAATTTAAAAAAAAGAAAAAGAAAGAACACATGTTCGGTTTGTTGTTTCCGGAACACTTGATTTCCATTTTTTCATTTACTCAGCAGCTTTTAGCTTAAACCAAATTCGGAAAAACAAAAATAGTGTTTACAATGTGCTCACTGTCTTCACATCATTAACCCTCTAAACCCAGGAGGAGGAAGCGCACATCCCCTGGATTTCCACACAAAGCTCAAACCTGTTCTCTGATTCTATTACAGCCAGTATTGACTCTCTGTTTTATTTAATAAAGTCGGGCTTAATTACGGCCGAGTTTGTTTTGGGGAACAAAGGCGGCAGTTCAGCTCAGGTGACACTATTGTTCCTGACATTCTATACCAGGTTCAAGATCAAAATTGAGATTTGGGCTTTAGAGAAGCTGTGCATCATTTGTTAATTTGCTTTTCAAATTAAAACCAAAACACAAAGTAATGGGTTTTTTTTCGTTTCCAAAATCAACAATGGTGCGAGTGACATGACCATCTGTTTTTTGGTGTTTTGGATTTTGGTTTAAATTTGGAAAAACGAATAAACAAAATGATGGATTATAGGGGTTTCATTAATTTAGGAGAGAGGGGGAGAAACACTGCACAATACAAAGGCAGGAGCAGAACCTGACTTGTCTAGCTAAGTCACCATTTTTGCTGCACTTTACGAAGTGCATTGAGGGAATAAGCGCCTCTAAAAAATCTAGGATCTTCCGCAGATCTTTCATATTACTACAGGATACAACAGAGAAGCTCGCTCTAGAGAGGGAAGCAGAAGCAATTACTGAATCTATTTCATTCTTCTTCTTTTTTTCAGATTAAAACTAATCACCAAAATCCTAAAAGCATGCGTTTCTTCCCCAATATTTATTTCCAAAACCAAAATGCAAAAATGAATGACGAGTTCTTTTGCGAACAAAAATAATATGTGTCCTCATATTCCATTTTGGTTTAAAAAATTGAAAACACAAACATTTGTCTCTGAAAGGAAAAAACAAATGAGTAGTTTTCCCAAAAAGAAAAAAAAAACAGGAAAAAATAAAATACAATATTCGTTTACAAAAACCAAACTGTAAAATAAAAGAAAAAGTGTGTAAATCCCAACTAAAGAAGCTTGAAAACCTGCAAAAAAAAAAATACTGCGTTATTAGAGGATGCACACTTTTTTTTTTTTTTTAAACAAAATGTTATTCCAGCTCACGCCACTTGCATTCGATAATAAAACTACCCGTTTACCCCCATTTTTAAATTTTAGAGCAACACTGGAAATCAATCAACTAATGACTCGTTATTCATTTTCCACTTTTGATTTTAGAAATAAATATTCAAATCAAAACGCGCTTCTTTTTAGTTTTCATTGAAAAGATAAATGTAGACACGTATGTTTATTGGGTGGGGTCGGACGGCGTTTGGGGGCAAATTCTGAGGTTAAGTCCCTGAGATGTTGGAGAGAAGGAGGGAAGCAGATCTACAAGCAAGAAATCCACTAGTCAGTTAACATTCGGAGCATTTTGGGAGGTCTGAGCTTCATTTGAGCTTCTACCCCAAAATCATTACACCTCTTCTGCTATTTATAAAAAATCCTCCACTTGTGCTTGAGACGTGAGTACTAGTGCATCTCAGAACACTGAATATCACGTTTTAAAACAGGTTCTGCTGCATAAAAAGATGCCTTAATGCAGTAAATATAATAAAGAAGCAGCAACCAAGTAGTGACTGCATAAATGAACATACTATTCGGGAATTAGGATATTTCAATATTGTGAATGATTGTTTATTGATCGAATAATTTGAGATACTGATTTTCACGAGCTATGAGCTGTATATTTGTCAAGAATAAAGAAAAATAACACCATGTAATAAATATGGCATATATGAAGTTCATGTTTAAAATTAAATTCCAAAAACAAATATTCTAAGGTTTTGAGATGCACTAGTGGATGCAGCTGTGTTCACAGATTTCTAACAGACTCCACGCTTTGTTCCATGTGCAGTTAAAAACCAAACGCCTACAAGCAAAGAGAAGAGTGTGGAATCCATGCTAATGCTAACACTGAACTGAACAGCAACACTGTAATAATTCATATTAATCGTGATAAACTGATGGGGACAGTCAGACGAAGAAGGAAAACAAAAGTGAAAATGCAAATGAATCTATTAGTTCATATAAAAAAATTAGACTCTTGTGGAAGAATGTCATGTTTCTGTTACTGAATTTAAAAATGTAAAGCTTCACCTGTGACATGGGTTTACGCTTTTTAGTTGTAATCTTAGTGACTACGTTAGACAGCAATAGCAAGTTACTGTAACTCAAAATGAGATTTATTAATTAAGAAACTTCGTTTCTATATTTCAGGAGCTTCAAGCCATATTTGTCAGAATTAAGAGGAAGTATTTTTTCTTTACGTGTAATGAATACAGCACATATGAAGGTTTACCTTTTTGAATTAAATAATGAATACAAATGACCATTTTTCCACAATATTCTAATATTTTGAGATGCGCAAATAGATGCACTAGTAGATGTAGATGAGTAAATGAGTTTGGCACAATGGTGTTTGAAACTCCAAACTGAAGGAACAGACATAAAATAGACACATAATATACAGTGGGAAATTAGACAGTCATTAAGTTGGTTGTTTTATGGATTAAAATAATGAAGGGATATGTGCGATAAAAAAAAAAAAAAATGTAGGAGAACCCATATATCATTCGTCCCAATTGTTTTTCACATTAAAACCCCAACCCAAAAACTCTTTCTTTCCAATATTCATTTCCAAAATAAAAAATAAATCATTTTCTGATTTCCTATTTCTTGTTCATATTTAAAAAATAACAGATAAAATGAAATCACACACTCATATCGCTATTTTTATCAATAAAAATAAACAGAACATGCGTACACAGCACTCTATTGTTGCTCATAAGAATGGCTAGACAGACCAAGACGAAATGTGTGTTTTCCGAGTTTCCGAGCGTAAAATTGGGAGTAAGAAAACGTCTCAGTTGTTGTTTCATTTTGGTTCTGGAAAAGAATATTGAAAAGTTTTGGGGGGTTTCTGATACGAATGATACATGAATTACATCAGAGCTGGTCACTTCCAGTCCTGGATGGCTGGTATCCTGGAGGATTTCCATCATAACTGTTGAGTCAGTTCTGGTCAGTTTATACCTGAGACATGGGGCCAGTTTCCCAGTTGAGGATTAAGCCTAGTCCCAGACTAGTTTAGAGTTTGAATGGTAAATCTCCATTGGTACTACAACTTAGTCCAAGACTAGGCTTAATCCATGAGCAAGAAACCAACGCATGGTGTCAACTTTCTGAACTCAAGTATGATGAAAAACTGATGATACCGACTCTCCAGGACCGGAACTGGACACTCCTGGATCATACGAATGGACTTGGAGTTTAAATGCATTAAACAGAATGGTGAAGACGCCGTCTTGCTTCTCTTCCAAAACTCTTCCCCTGAGGAGGCGCTGGACGTGAGCTGTGTGAGCTGGAAGTGTCCCGATCCCATGAGGAGACGCAATCCTGTTCGTTCTGCGACTCGTCCCAAAAAACAGACAGAGTAGTCGCTGTCGTCTGCTTGCAGTCTTCACCCGAAAACATTCCCCATTCCTAAACGTAAATGCAGTCACACAGCGCGTGCGGCGCCGACCAACGTATCAATCACCGACATGCAGTGCAAACCATGTTCCAATATTTTAATCAGTTCATACTTTAGCACTACGGTGGAATTCTGCGGTGGGCGTAAATACAGCCTCGTTATTAAAGCATGCAGAAGGTGAGCTTTTCATTTTTAAAAAAGTTGTCGATGGAGACGTTTGATCCGTGCGAAGCGAGAGCTCAGGAGAACCCAAAACATGCTGATTAAGAAGCAGAGCGTAGCGAGCTGACCAAAAACAACGGTGCCTTTTCGGGGAGAAAAAAAAAAGAAGAAGAAGAATTCACGTCCAGTTACCTGCTCGCTCTCCATCATTAGTAGGTTTTATTAAAAAATGATTTATTTGGAGACGGTGGAGATGAGTATCTGTGCAGAAAGAGGGGTCAGGACAATATAAAATAAGGTGTTGATGGAGATGTTTGTTGAAACGAGGAGGTCAAGAAGGACCAAAAATCACACAGGAAATGGGGAGGGGAATAAAACAAAAACTAATTTATGTCACTCTCCACAGGTCACCAGCAGAGGGGGCTCGTGTATTGGTGGCGGCTCAACAACAAATCCTGATGCAGACCCGATTCGGGAGGTGTAAATAAAAAGATGTTTAAAGGCGCCAATAAAGGTGTTTAAAGCTGTTCACCAGCGCTTGAGGACGCTTGAATAGGTTTTAATAAAAAGATTCTATTTTAAAATGAGAACTGCCAAAACTAGAACTTAACGACAATGAGTTGACCAAAAACAACAGCGTCACACTGGGAGGTAGGGAAACAAAAACAATCATTCTCGTGCAGTAATCTGCTTGTTCTTCACCACCAGAGAGCGCTCATGTCGGTTTTATTTTTAAAAAGAGGTGTTCTAAAAAGGAGGACGATGGAGACGTTTCAGGAAGTGAGGAGTCGGGGTTGGGAAAAATAAGAACAGTTTTCACGTCAGGCTATATGCTTGCTCTCTGCTTCCAGAGTGTGCTCGTGTAGGTTTTATAAAAATATACTGATGGAGACGTTCATCTGTGCTGAACAAGAGTCAGGAGAACCCACAGCATGCAGCTTAAGAACCAGAGCCTAATGACACTGAGCTGACCCCAAAAAAACAACCACAGATGGGGGGGAAACAACAAAAAAGAGAATAATTCATGTCCGGTTGTCTGCTCGCTCTCACCACAAGAGGGTGCTTGTGTAAGTTTTATAATGAAAGCTTCTATAAATAAAAAATATTAGAGGCGTTTAATAAACGAGGGATTGAGAAGAGAAAGAAGAGTGAGAGAACCCAAAACATGCCGCCCAAAACAAGAACCAGAGCTTAACGAACTGATCAAAACAACATTGCCAGATGGGAGGGAAACAAACAAACAAACAAAAAAAAAAAAAGCAGTTCACAACTGGTTTATCTGTTCGTTTTCCGCGTCATGGTGTGAGTTCACCACCAGAGACCAAATCCCAATTTGGGAGGTGTTAACTAGACGTCTTTAGTGAGGGGTTTTTTTTTTGCACAGTTTAGGAGTTTTGTGTCCTCAAAATCAAAATCGTCCCAACCCCCTTTAACAGCCTGAACAATCAGTTCTGAGAGTGAGTGTGTGTGTGTGTGTGTGAGTGAGGTGAGTGTGGTCAGGTTACGGGCTAGGAGATCTTGCAGTTGTTGCGGGTGCAGTTCTGGGGCGGGCTCTGGGGCGGCCGGACGGATTTGGAGCGCTTGAGGCTGTTGGCTTTGCTGCCGCCGGCGCTGTTGGCCAGCGAGTACGAGCGGCCGTGCATCATCACCGCGTTCATGCCGTTGGCCATGGAGAAGGACTTGAGGTGGCTCTTGATGGCCACGGGCAGCGGCAGCTTGTCGATCAGGTGGACGGGCGTGCACGAGACGATGGCGCGGCAGCACAGGTCCTGCAGGCTGAACACTGCATCAAAAAAATTTGAACAAAAATTAACCACGAGGAATAAATGTGAAGGACTGAATAACTTCAGCACAGGTCCTGCAGACTGAACGCACAAACACTACACATCAGAAACAAACTGTAGGAACGAGCTACTGAAATTGAAACTGAAAGAACCCTATTGGACGAGAGGTCAAACATCGTCGAGAATTGTCAAAGAAGTCCAGCAGTCGTCGATTTTTCACTGTGTCATCAGCATAATTTCGGGATTATACGGATGTTGGACAAGCGCAGCTTTTATCTTCAACTTATTTTTTTTAGAATTCGTTTTATAGCAAATAACGCTGATTTAAACGATTACACTGGTAACTTACAGATCTAACACTGACATGTGGGGCTTTACACGAGATCTGATAGCCGCTGTAATCTACGAACTGTGGTTTGAGGCAAGTTGGGGAGAATATATGAAATTATAAAATAAACAAGCAACACAGCTACAGCTAGGGACTGATGACACGTCAGAAAGAGGTGATGACAAGGCATCGGGGTTCTCTCATGTGAGATAAAAATACACAAAGGCCTCTTTTTTCGGGGTTTCCACCCCCGTTCCGGTTGGTTTGGATGGTAGACGGTGTGGTTTTCTCAAGTTGGGGCAAGTTTATGCTGAGGTGGGCACTTTCTTTTTGCTACGCGTTGGAGAAGCTACTTGTGATTAAAAGGAGCTAAGCTACAATACAAGCTACAGAGAGAAAAAAAAAAAAAAGTAGCCAATTTATCCAAGCTATTTCATCCACTCTGCGAGGGAGAGAGCGCGTGAATTTTTGGTTACTGAAAAGAGTCAAGTTAGTAGTATCTCTACTTTCAAACTATATACACAAATATACAGTACAACAATGTATATAAAGGAGCAGAAATATTTTATGAAAAGACGTTCTTGGAAATTCAAAGTTTTGTTTTGACTAACCAAGGAGCAGTTTGTTTTGGTCCGAGCTTTTGTGGTTTGAGTGACATGTCAGAAGTACAGTAGAGTTAGTCATTAATATCGCCTACAGGCCTCCAGGACACACACACACACACGGAGCGAGTGAGTCACCTCGGTTGGGCCTCCAGAACTTCTCCATGCCGTGCCTCATCAGCACGATGCGTGAGAGCTCGGTGAAGGACTCGATGACGTTGAAGTTGCAGAGCGGACTCACTTCGAAGAAGGTCATGCCGTTCTTCTCGGCGTACGCCCGGGCCTGCTCCGTGGGAACCTGACGCTTAAACGCCAAGTGCAGCCGGTTCCCCACCAGGATCCGCGGCACGCCCGGGGCATGCTGGGAAGAAAACGGGCAGGGATGAGTGATCAATGGCGAAGGCAGAGAGAGAGAGAGGGAGAGAGATGTGTTGGAGAACATGAAGAGGGTAGTGCAGACAGGGTGAGGAAAAGGAATGAGAGAATGTGGAGCAGATGTGGGGGGGGGAAGAGAGGAGGAGAGAAGGAGAAGGTGGAGGTGGAAGGAAGAGAGATGAGAGAGAGGAGGGAGAAGAAGTGCAGGGAAGAAGACGGAGGACGGGAAGAGAGAGAGAGAGAGAGTGGGGAGGAGACGAGGTAGAAAAACAGGAGAGAGGGAGAAGGTAGTGCAGGGAGCAAGAGGAAGGAGAGAAGTTGTGTTGGAGATGTGGAGCAAAAAAGGGAGAGAGAGAGAGAGGAAAAAAAACAGAAGAAGAGAGAGAGAGACAGAGAGAGGCTGTCAGTGTTAGTAAATCTCACACAGCTGTAGAGCTGAACTCTCTTTTACTTATTCAACAAGCCGTCGTTTTTCTTTCAGAGTGTGTGTTGTTGCCGTTCAGCGCCAGTGTTGAGGAGTGAAGCAGGAAAAAATCTTCCTGAACCAGTGTCCAAAAATACCAGCAACACACTCCAAAACTCTCACTCTAAAGTACACACTTCCCATGGAGAAACACACACAAAGCAGAAATTGTTTTTACATATGTGCTGTGCATGTTCCTTGTGTGTGTGTGTGTGTGTGTGTGTAGAGGGTGCATCCTCTCTGGCCCTGCTCCAGTGTGAGAGCCACAGCAGGATGTGGGTGGGAGAGTGGGAGGATATGAACAGAAGGCGGAGGGACGACAACACTGGACTTTACAGCAGCACACAGTCACGTACTGTAATCAGAATTTCACTGTACATTTAGAGTACAAAGCTAAGTAGACCTTACAACAAGCATACGGTACGGTATAATACAGTACGTCACTACACAGTAACATTTATTTACACTACAGTGACGTGAGTATCTAGCTTAAACGCTGGCGCTAATGCTAAGATGCCATTTCTCTCCACTGTAAAGATCATCTCTTTTTATGTCAAACTCCAGATCTCAAATGAACACGTTACAATGTTTACATAAAATACGAACGAACACGGAAGTGCCTGATGATGCCTTTCGTAACTTAGCAACAACAAGCGCTGAGAGAAGCACCGAGAAAGCGCTCTGGAAGCGAGGTTTTGATCGCTCTCAGAGCAAAAACCGTGTTTGGGTGGACACAGGCCTTAACAGTATTTTATATCTGCAGTACAATACTGGGATTACAAAATACAGCATGTCACTGAAAAAGCATCCGATATTTACATTCACTGGTCTCACGATTCAATTCCATAATCATGTCAATTTACTATTTTTTGCTATTATTTTTAAAATATTCGATATTCATAAAGATGCCCAAATCTTCTGGAAATGTTTTTGAAAAAATAACTAAAATGAAGTCATTTTTGAAAAGCGTTAGGCTCCGGTCCGTGCAACCCCCCGACGGGGATTAAGCGGTTCGGATAATGAATGAATGAATGAATGAACGGTGTCAGTAGTGAAACTGGATTGCATGTCAATGCCATTGCGGACCACCGTCTGAAAACCCTGATATAACCCGTTATGGTCTGCATCGCGATGCATCGATTATATGATTTATTTCAACACCCTAACTTACAGTGCAATACTGTCAAGAATGTCAACGTTTTATATTTACAATACAGTAATTACAAAACACAGTATGCTGCTGCAAAAGTATTTGAAATTCCCAGTTCAACACTGTAATTACAAAGTACAACATGTCACGTCACTGTAAAAGCATGCGCTCATGCTGCATTTTCTACCAAAATATGATTTCTTTTTCAGGAGCAATGCTTCAACATTTTTGAGAAAAATGATACAAATATGCTCAAACGTTAAAGCTGAGATTTTCTGGTACTGGGTTTTTAAGGGAACGGTACACTGACACACTGGGGAATTCGTTCTGTAACAACAGAACAGAGCCGGGCGATATGAACAAAAACATTATCGTGACATTTTTTGTCATATTGATCGATTTCGATAATTATCACAATATATTGTCATATTGTGTTTTTTTTGGATTCTTATAGAGACTGAATAAACAAGTTAAAATAACCAAACAATATTAAACAAATAATTTTCAACAAATTTTTACTTGAAGCGCTCTGAGCACTTGTTGTTGCTAAGTTATGAAAAGCATCACGGGGTACTTTCACGTTCGTATTTTATTATTTTTTTCCAGGCGGATTTGTCGTCAAAGCGTCAACTATAAAGTGCTGCGTCCTGGTTGCCCGACATCTTTTCTTAGGGCCGCGATATACTTAACGCTACGTGACGGGCGCGCTTGTGGACGCTGCTGCTACGCCAGCGCACACACTTTTTGTTAATCTTGAGGACTCCAACAGGCGGCAGTGTACGCGATAAGAGCGTCCAGTCTGCCGTTAAGTGACGGAAGAAGAGGAAGAAGTAGAGAGCTGCAGCGCAAGAAAACATTTTGCTGTGAAATGAGGGAAGAAAGATAAAAATTATTTGCCTTCGGATGTTACAAAGGTGCAAAAAAGACGGCGAAACCGTTCAGCCGTGTTGATAGTAAACAGCGATGCTGACCTCTCGAGGCAAAACTTTAACATACTGCCGCCCCAATTTCTGCTGGTACTGCAACTCTCGTAAATTTATGACGACATCCTCAGCGGACGCGTCAAGAGAACGCGTGGCAGCCATGATGCGTGCGCATAAGCGCTCTGAGCGTTAAGTGTATCTCGGCACGCATTTTGCTAATGTTTACCACGCGGCTTTTTCGTGTGCTATGGGCAAATTTGCATCATTGGCTGCGATTGGCTGTTGTGCTGGCGTTACGCCAAGCTACGTGATCGGCCAAAGATACTGTCTATCTCAACGCGCATAAAGTGAGCAAACAAGTGTGATGGAATTTTATAGCTTACGTTTATCATCGTTATCGTCGTCATATTTTTCTCGCTAAAATATCGAGATCGTTTTATCGCCCAGCACTACAACAGAATATTAAAAATAATTGAAATAACCCTCATGGACAAGATTATGTTGTTTGAGGTTCTGCCAGCCCTAGTATGAATCATATCTACTTTTGATAAATCTTATCCATATGGGCACTGCCCCAGCAGCTCAACTCACGCCAGCGGTACAGCACAGCACCAGCCACTCTGGAACAGCTGCTCTAATCTGCGCTAATCCCCCAGCCGAACGCGTCCCCCCTCTCACCTCGTCAATCTCTCTAATCCAGCGGTCAATCCCGTCAAAGGACCAGCGGTTGGTGATGTCGTAGACCAGCAGGATGCCCTGCGCGGGACAAACAAACATCAAGCATTGTTCTCCACATCCTGCTTATCAACATACAACTAAAACAAAAGAACAGGACATCGAGGCTTACGAAACACTGGACGGAGGAACTGTGCTCCAATATTAAAACCTTTTGGGTGGAGATTTAAGCTTGGTTTAACTACTTTAGATGATTTGCTATGAAAAAATGAAAACATTTCAATATGCTCTTTTACGATAAAACGAAACCTGGGCAAGAACAAGCGTTATAGCAAATTCACAATGTTTTTTTGGCTAGAAATCAGAGTTTATCAACTGCAGGGGCAGAATTTAGTCACAATCAATCAGGATTAAATTGGCAAAAATTACACGCTGCAAACTATGTTGAAATATGAAATATTAATATATCCCACTCCTCCTCACCTGGGCTCCTCTGGAGTAGGAGCGGAAGATGGTGCAGAAACGTCCCTGCCCCGATGTGTCCCTGTGGGAGGAAAAAAAAAATTCCATGACCAGCACAACTCAACACCATGTTCTCCCCTTCGCCCTGCGTTCAGATACTGTATGCAGTCACACCGCTGAGCGATAAGATCAGATAAGAGTTTCTGAAAGAAGAGCACAGGGTTTAGTCCAGAAACAAGGTGACTCGGGACGTCGGCGTGATGTGACACCAGCCCCGGGAAAAAACGGGTAAAAACCAGCGTCTCTCCTCTGCATCTGTAATGGCGTAAAACAGGACTGGGCGATATGATCTTAAATCAATATCGTGATTAATTGAACATTATTACCTGGATTAATTAGTTTTAGGGGTTTTTTTGGCCTCCTAGTTCACTGACAAAGTGTGTACTCGGGATACACCAATCCAACATTTTCAGTTCCGATACCGATGCCAATACTTGGGCTTTTGGTATCGATCCCAATTACCGATCTGATACCAGTTTTTAATGAATAAATTGTGCATTTCTCTGTCAAGAGATTTTATATGTTTACATGTAAATTTCGTCCTCCGCTATATATTTCGTTATATCGCACAGCCCTATTTCAAACCGAACTGGACGAGCATGTTCCAACTGGAAAGGATTCATTTTCGATTAATCGCCCAGCCCTAGCCTGAAACGAGAAAAATATACTCAGAATAAGCGCCAGCGCTGTCCGATTTCACCATCCCAAACACAGAGAAGCGCCACCTACACCTGCACTCGTTTACATACCGAGTGAGATTATCAGAGATGCCAGACTGAGATAGCAGCATGCAGGTGGAGAGGTAGAAGGGTGTGGAGGTGTGCAGGACCACCGCACAACAACAACGCCAGTCAAAATCAAATAGGGCCATGGCAAGATGGGGCAGCAGCATCATCATATGACGTTATTTTCACCCGAGCCCCCACCCCCCGATCTCAAGACGACGGTCAGAACGTCTGATCTAAAGTCACATGCTCCAAAACAAATACAAACATCGGCTTCCAACATCCTCCTAACATTACCTCCTGCCAAAGGTTTTAGCTTGCTAACACAACCACAGACGAGTTAGTGGAAACTAGGTGGGCAATTCCTGAAGAAAGTGTGTTGCGAGCTGAAAAACAGGATAAATAAAAAGGTAGAAAAGATAAAGGCTGTATTTCTGCTGACTACAGTCGAGCGAGCTGGCAAACTGTGAGCTGTTAACCTCAAGCTAAGCTTGTATCAGGAACGAGCTAACCACAAGGAAAGTAACACCTCTGTTACTCCTAACTGCCAAAATAGTGACTTGGAGAAACGGGCGGGAAAAAGGAATACTGCAGTTGGGATGCTGACAAGAAACGCAATAGCCAACGTCTGGTCAACAGATTGAAATTTTACGCCATGAAGTCTCTCTACGATAAAAACTGTGGAAGGAGTTAGAGAGACAAAAATTGGAGATGAAGAAGAAAAAAAGAAGAGAACAATCTATCTGCTGATACATAGCAATCACAACTATCTCTAGAAATCCATTATTCTGACTGTACACTGCGTGATTCCACTCGATTGGATGCTGGTGGAGCTTCTGGCCTGAAAGCAGCAGCCTTCACCACATTTCCTCCACCGCCAAGAAAGGAAGAAATTGCACCAATAATTGTGATTTGCTTCTGTTACTGTTACTATTAGAGTTGTGAAGGAACTTTAACTTGCTAAATTTCTTAATAATGTTGGACGCTTGGGTGTTGGTGGCCTAGTGTTAGGACACTCGCCCTTGGACTAAGAGGTTGTGGGTTTACGAACCTGACCTCTGGTGTTACCAACACTGGGTCCCTGAGCAAGACCCTTAACCCCAAGTTGCTCTCAGGGGAACTGTTCCTGAAATTAGGAAATGTAAGTCGCTCTGGATAAGAGCGTCTGCTAAATGCTGTAAACGCCTGCTGTCAAGATCAGCTATAATAAAATAATAAGAGGTCTGTATTTGTTATAAAGTAAACACAACACAGACTCATTCACAATCAAAGAAATCTTTTAAAAAGGGTCAAAGTCTTAAAAGAAGTGTGATTTAATCTGTAATCTGCCTGCACCACTAACGGCGTAAAACAGACAGCTACTTTATAAGTGGGCTGCATAAATTAGGAATATATTAAAAAGTAGAGTGCAGGAAAACAGGTTATTTCCCACTCCCCGGGGCTCAGCAGCTGTAAGTGCTAAAGCAGCAAAGTGCTCGACGTTAACGCTGACGCTCTTGTTGTCTGTTAGAGCTCTAAACGCTTTTATGTGCAACACTCTCTCTGCCTCCGCAATGACGGACAGTAAAGAAATGTGCAGATCCCAATCTCCAGCCATCAGTCATCGCCCGCATTCAGCATCTCTCTCTCTCCTTGGGCCGGGCAAAATAATCGGTGTGTCATTCGTTTTTCAAGTTTACACGTATGCAGATATTCTTATGAATGCATTTTTTTTTTTTAAATACGTTTGGGCCTTTTGTTTACACGTAAACAGCGTTTTTTAGCCCTCCAAAGTGAAGATTTTTCAAAACGCTGAATTCTGTGGATACGTGTAAACGAAAGGCCCAAACGTATAAAAAATGTTTATATAATAAATATCCGCAAATGTGTAAACAGGCCTTTTTTTAAACTGAATGTCGTGTAAACGCAATTAGAAAAATAAACGTATAAAAATGTGTCTATAAAAATAAAGGCATATGTGTAAACAAATTTTTTAAATATTCATTTCCATAAAGAAAAAAACCAAAAAAACAAAGGAGTCGTTTTCCGTTTTCCCAAATTAACAATTAATTAACAAAAAAAACACAGACATTCCATTAGGTTTTTGTGTGTCCTTTTTAAGTGGTTTGAGTGTTAGACGCTGGAAACTATTAAAAAAAAAAAAAAAAAAAATCACAAAAATGATGATACTTGCACCAAAGGAAAAACCAAATTGGAATGAGTGTTTTCCCACTAGTCAGAGCAAAATGGCAAATTGGGGCATTTTTGGTTTTAATGTGAAAAACGAATGAACAAACGAGACACAGATGCATCAGCCTTCTGCTAGAAACACTCACCATAGCTCCAACTTCACTCTCCTTCCGTCCAGCAGGATGGTTGTGGTCTTGTAGTCGATTCCTGAAAGAGAGAGAGAGAGAGAGAGAGAGAGAGAGAGAGACATAATAATTAAGAGATTAAATAAAGAGATAATGGATAATAAGATCCTGTTCCTGAATTCTCTTTCGCAGGGACAAAACGCTTTTCCCACCAGAACTGAAGCACGGTTTTTAAGTGCCACAACATCTGCCGAGAGTCTGACGGTCGCCAGCATTTTAAAGCACTCGGGCTAATATTGTTTTAAAGGCTTTCCGTCACGAGCAGGCTCTCTGGCTGAGGAAAACGGCCATTTGCATTGAGACTCTCAGCGGGTGACGCTGCACTTTCAGCTGAGAGAGAGACGATGGCGAGAAAAGTCTGACCAATATAAGATTGTTAAGACCGATACCGATTTCGATAACTGAAAAAATGGACATAATTAATTTTTACCACCACATTAAAAATACAGTATTGACATGCAGATATTTGGACCTCACTGCAAAGACACAACTTTACATTTATATGTCAAAATCTACACATTAAAGCAAGAAAGACATAAAAAGCCAATTAGGTGGTGTAGGAGTAGAGGTGGGAATCGAAAAGTGGTTCCGACTGATCAGTTCCACCGGGACTGTACACCTCCAACGTTATCAATTCCCTCATTTCGCGCCGCGGTACATTACGTCACACTCTCTGCAACTTGACTTTCAACCACGAGGAATCATGACGCATAAATGATATTTTCTGTGCTGCGTTTATTAGCGCGCACGACTCTCACAGGGAAGTCCAACATTCACTAAAATGTTCCAGTTCAGTTAAATCTTCCCATTTATTACAGACAAAACATATTTTAGCAGATAAATTACAAAATCAACCAGCGTTCTACTCACAGTTCAGCCTTTTCCTTGATATTTATTTATTCCCGACGCGCGTCCACAGCGCTGTTGTGCCGCGGCTCTCATATGGAACGCCCTCATGTCAAAAATGTGCTTCTCTCCCAGAAATGAGTCAAAAATTAGTTATAGGCCAAAATGACTCGAAATTCTCAAAAATGACCAAAGCTTCAGTATTTCTTCATTTTCCATAAATCAGAATTTATTTTTCCCATTCTATAATGTTAGAGTAAAAAATAAATACAGAAAAATGCTTTATTTGTTATTGAATAATGTGATTCTATATCCAGATGGATTCCAAATGGATAAAGAAGTGTTTCCACCTGCACTGACCTTATTGTTCTTCATAGCACTAAGCCATAGAACGTCTCTGCAGAATGAAAACTCTGAATATGAACATGAATGTGTTGATGTTCACAGTCTTCCATCATTTTGGGAAGAATAAAATGGTTGCTTTTGGTGCGGAAGACTGTGTAGAACCACTTTTCCGCACTCAAATAACTACTGAGGAATCGATAAGAGAGTTGATAAGGAATTGGATCGATAGGCAGAATCGACAATGGCACTGATATTGATCAATCTTATCAATTCCCACCACTAGTAGCAGCAACTGCTTTAACTACTTTCGTAGATTTGCCATAAACAAAGATACGAATGTTTCAACACACTCGTTTGAGCTATGCTAGGGACCTAAGAATTCGGCGATGCGGAAAACGCGGACGGAATCGCGGAATTCAACAAATAAAATGAAACCCGTTGTAAAACGTGGAATGTCGTATAATTCACTGATATCGGTGTGTGGGCAAAGCAAAGCAAGGGTTTCTAATCAATTTTGGCCGCTGCAGCCCCTGTACGTGTTACCTGTTGAGGCGGGACTCAGCTTTCCACACACGCACAAACGCACAGACACCAAGGGGAGAAAGTCAACGGTCAGCTATGGCGAAGAGGCTCGCTGAAACACCGAAGTTCTCAAAAGAAAAATATGAAATTCGACTCTTAGTGCTAAGTTTAGAGCGGAACAATGCCCAAACGATTTCTATGAATCGGGAGAACAACTCTTTTCTATTTCATAAGGCCGCACTATGCTCTGTGAAGTAATAAACTACGAAGAAGTGCTGTACAATCAAGACAAGAAAACAATATACAACCACATAAAACAGGCAATTTTACCATAAAAGCATTCAATGAGACACAGGAGAGAGCGGACGTGAGAAACACTACCACATTGAATTAGAGTTGGAATGGGACTGCAGTATTCTTCCCATGCAGGAAAAATCTCTCATAAAGGTCCACACTGGTCTAAAATTCTCACTCCAACACCCAGGCTTTGTTGCGATAATAATTTGCATGTGTGTGATGTGATTAAAGCCCTGTATGACATGAATAAGAACACGGAGCAGCGAGCAGATGCGCCGTGCTGTTTTTTAAACCCGCTTTGCATTTTAATAGACACTCTCCCTCCAGCGCCACTCTATTGTCAAGTCCATTTTCATATTACACGGGACGCCGTAATGTGCAGCGAAATGACAAAAGCATGCGTCATCAGGGAATCTGCACTTTCCCTCGTTCTGATAAGGTGATTACAGACGGTGCTAATGTCACAAGTTGCCTGCAGCTGCTCGAACGGGACGCAGGACACCAAAGTTGGCAAGGCTTAGTTGTCGCGGTGATGCACTGTGGAGCTTCCTCCCTAACGTCACACTGTGTATGATCAATTCAACACACGATTCAGCTTCTTCCGACATTTCAAATTCTGTTACATTATGACTTGATTCAGAAGCCAAAGATCGATATGGAAAAATATCATGCTGATGTAATATCACTTCCTATCATAACAAAACGCAAAAAGGAACTACAACAACATTTTACAATTTAATCCTGAGCTCAACCAGACATTTAAATGATTTGAATAAAAATAGACCTCCTGTTTAATATGAAGCAACGTTACACAATCTCTGAACAGTGTTTCTGTTTCGGATCAAAGTTATGGATTTGTTGATCAATGAATTGATGTAAACCGATAAAGGAAGATGCAACACAGCAGAACATGGGAAAAAAAAATCATGTTTGCCAAAAAAATATATATCTATTATCTGCGTAATCTGTGGAGTCTCAGCTTTCATAAGATATACGGTATGCACGGTCAGCCGTGGTAGTATATATTCTACAGCCGCAATTCTTCCACATAGACCTACGCAGTGTGTTTGGTGTTGGAATTGTGTTATGTTTAGGTGCAATTTGTTTGAGATTTTTAGACGAGATTCTATCGGGGATGTTGATGTGCCGCATGCATATGTTTGTTTACGTTTACCGACTATTTAAAGCCTTCCCGTTCTATTTAAAGCATTCCCGGGGGCGATCGGTCTCAAGCGGTTAAAGGACTAAAAGCAATTCTTATTTTACGCTACAAACTGCATTTCTCATCATCACTGGCGTGTCTATGCCAAAATCAGAGCCAAAGCTGACAACGGCATGGAGGAAGAAAGACGACAGGAAGTCAAAAGACGCTTTAAAATGGAAAGAGGACGGAAGCTAAAGGGAAATAAGAACAGAGCGTTTTTAAAAATAAAAAAAAAGCTTTGATGGCCTGTTGACAGAACATAGCTCAAAGGGATGGTGGGGGAGAAGAAAGAGAGAGAGAGAGAGAGAGAGAGAGAGAGAGAGAGAGAAAGAGAGAGAGCGCACTCTTCACACACTGGCCTTGTCAGATGCCGGGGGCAGTTTGGAGAGGGTTGGTTCTGAGCTTGAAGCTTCTGCCTTCATTATTAAACACGTACAAGAGCGAATAATGAGCAGGAAACAGCATCTCTGCTGCTCTTAAAAGGACCGGCGGCATAGGAGAAGAGGGAAGAGAGGAGGAGGAGGAGGGGAGGTTTGGCATCATCACTCCTCGTCCCAAAAAATCAACACACACTTAGGTGTCTGAAGAAAGTCCACACACAGCCTTTCATCTTCAGCTTTAACTTTGGTAGAAGGAATTGTGCTTCCGCCTAGTTCTGAGCTGTGCCATTTTGAACACTTGAGAAGGGTCAATCCAGGGCCGGGCAACTGATCAAAAATTAATCAAAACAAACACTCAGAACCTCAAAATGAGACAATCTTGCCATGTCAGTTATTTCCATTTTTTTTTTATTCTGTTGTTGCTTTTTTCAGTTCTATTAATACTTTAGTCGGTATGTGTTTATGTGCTGGGTGCTTAAAAACACAGCGTCTGTAGTCACATGACTCCACCTCGTCCCTTTCTGCACTACAGCTGTGTGAGTTTCCTTCAATAAATGAAAAATCACAAAAATAATTCAACTTTGTCATCTCAGCTATGTACAAGCAGAAGGTGAGACAAGACGTGGCTCCAGGTTTCACGACTCTAAACCAGAACTATGAGATCAAAACCAAATACAAAAACACAAAACAAATGTTCATCAATCATATTTATTTGTGACACTGTTTTATGGTCATATCACCAGGTCCTTGGTTAATCTATTCACATTTTCCCCTTGTTCAGAAAATCATAAATGGCAATGTCATTACTGAAAATACAGAAGTGACGCTGGTGTACTGTGGCAGCACACCAAATGCGGCCCGCCCTGGCTGGGCTCGGCTGTGCTGTGCTGTGCCCACCCTCCTCGCTGCAGTGAGTAGGTGGCACACTGTAATTATCAGGTCAAACTAAGATCAGGTCCCAGCCGTGGGCCGCTGGCTTCTTTTTACGAAAACAAACGAACAGGAATAGCTAAGAGACAGCTCAGTCCTCGCTCGCTACTGTCACTTATTCCACAGAACAACATATGGAAGTGGCAAATCAAGGATTGCATTCTACATTTTGAGCGTTTATCAGATTCTTATCCAAGGCTTTCTCTGTGTCTTAATTACAAAGCCAGTCTCCACTCCAACCCTTGCTCCAGAACCCAGTACAACACCTCCAGACCAGCACTGAGATACTGTATACAACACTTTGTAATATTCACTTAAAAATAATCATTTACATTTACAGCATTTAGCAGATACTCTTATCCAGAGCAACTTTTGTTTGGCAAATTTCCAGGACAATTTCCCTGAGAGCAATTTGGGGTTGAAGGGTCTTGGTCAGGGACCCAGTAATGGTAGTGCTGGAGGTAGGACGAACCCAAGACCTCTTGGTTGGTCCAGAAATGCACCAAGTGTCCTAACCATTAGACCACCAGCTTAATTTATAAGATGTACTGTGTTTGTTAACACATTTAAACATAGTACATGGTATAACTTGAATACGATGAATTGACAATAATTTATTTGATATGCTTATTTGTGACCCTCCATGGCAAAACCAGTCGCTTCTCTCAAATTTTCAAAATTGAGTTATGTTTTCATGAAAGGGCATAAATCAACCTTCAAAACGATACCTATATTAAATGAATGGGACGACATATGACTGAGATATCATCATTCAAAGGAGTGATGATATCAAAGCCAAGTGAGAAACGGAGAAATCTGCCTTTGAAGTTGACTATCGCCGTAGCACTCACAGACGCTTGGTGCGGTCGCGGCTACGTTTGCATTTACGGTAGCCTACGCTGCATTCACAGCCACACGGATAGCCTACCTGCGTTAGGTTAACTGAACTCGGGAGACGAAGATGGATTCCGGAGAAATATCTTCACGCTAGTCAACCAGTGGATTTACCGTAAATATTGAAGTAGAGCGGTCAAAACAGAAACTTTTAACATTCTGCTGGAATTGAATTCCTCACCTCAAGAAAGTCACGTTTTTAGGATGGAAAGGGTAAGTTTTTCAGCCAAATTTATTCACAACAGTACAGTATAGACCTTCCACTGTTTCAAAACACTAAAAACAAAAAATCCAAAATTTTACCCCACGCAACATAAACGGTCATTTTTCTCAGAAACCTCCGTTGCGACAAGCGACTGGTTCCGCCGTGCAGAGTCATATTTATAGTTGAATGGAGCAGAGGTATTGGAGCAGAGGAGAGACCACAGTATTTAAAGGGGGGAAAATTCATGAAAGTACTGATCACAAGCAAACTTTAAATGGGCGGCTTCTACTTGTCAAGGTTATGTTCAGGTCCATGTCTGGGAGGACACCTGGAGCCAGGACAGAATTTGTCAATTACCTTTCAATAAAAAGGATCTGGGTTTCAACTCACAGAGTTCCTGCTTGGTGTTGATTGGATAGCCACTGTTTATTATCAACCGGGTGTCACCTGTGTACATCTGAAACAGCTGAATGACTCTTTGAATCTGGGAAACTAGTCAAAGAAGAACGTGACTCTTTAAGACCGTGAACGCTGTTTTTATTAAACACAGGTGTATTTCAGTTTTGACGTAGATGGTGAGACTTGACACGGACTCTGAATTTTCTGACCTGAATGAACGTGTGCAATTTTATAGCCGTCATAACAGATAACAGGTCCAAAAAGGTTGTTACAAACCCGCAGACGTGTGAACAGTGTGTAAGACCGAGGTGCATGAGCACACGTGGGAGGGTGTGAAGCACCGTGTGGAATATTAGATAAAAGCTGTAAGCTCTGACATGCTCAGGAGGAAGTACACATTTAGGCCTCCAGGGTGGAAGGTTGAAAAGCTGGTTTAACTGCCAGCCATTAATGCAGGTGCATGTGAACTGCAGGATGTGCCCACAAACCAAACACATACACACTCCCACTAATGTTAAACACACTTTCAGAAGCTTGTGCACAAGGACAAGTTCTAAACTACTTTCCGTAAAGAACTCCCTGACAATTCTAGGGTGCATTTCCCAAAAGCATAGCAACTAACATAGTGTTCCTAACGTAGTTAGCAAGACATTAGCAACTATGCTTTTGGGAAATGCACCCCTGGGTAGTCCGACACCGGTTGTATCACTAGAAAATAGAATTTTGGCCTACTAGTGCATGTCAAACAATAAGAATCATTTAAAAAGTCATAATTTTGTGATATTAATGCAATAAATCGTGGTAAAGAAGCACCAAATGAGTGGGGCCCATATTAATGAACATACTAGTTTTCATTTCTGTATTTCTGAATCTTTAATTTGACTGATCGTAGGTAATATTAAAATAATAAGATACTGAGCTATAGCCATAATCATCAACATGAAAGGCTGGAAATATTTCATTTTTTACGAGTATTGAATATAGCATACATGAAGGTATACCTTTTAGAATTAAATTGCATAAACAAACAACCTTTCTCACAATATTCAAAATTTTTGAGACGCACTGGTATCCAGACTAGGTGGGGAAGGGGGTGGAAATAAACAAATGCTATAAAAAATAAATCAGGTGGTCTTCATAATTTTGATTTCCAGGGTCAATTACAGGTCCAAACTAACCCAAGCGATATGTTTATGGAAGATTATAACTACCAGATGAGGCCTGGTGCCAACTGACTGCCACCCTCACAGATTAAACAATCAGTTCTGACATTTCCAAACAGAACCGCACCACGCTCCGAAATTAAATCAGAAGCAGGATCTAAAACATCTTTAGAGGATGCATCTTTAGAAGATAGTGTACAGTCAGCAGCGCTTAATCCAAGTTATGTTGTGTAGAATCCCACCAGCAATTCGAAGAGTGTCCAGCCAACCAAAATATCTGTGCTCCCCCTGCGCTCAGCGCTCTTTAAATATTTACAGATGTGCTCTACCAGTCAGGGGGAAAAACACAGATCAATGACGGTGAGAGGCTGAGAGTAAACACAGCGGCCGTCCGACGCTCTGCCATGATTTTAATGAAGGCTTTGGGATTTCAAGCGCTCTCCCATCACGTCACGATTCTCTTCTTTCCGCGCTATTCCAGCATTCCTGCAGGGCTCCAAAACCGACTAGGATGACAGGGGGGAAAAAAGCTGTGTTCTAACACACACTCTACTTCGATGTCTCACAGGATGCACGTTTTTCCAGCAAAACATACGATGAAGGGATAAATCTGGTTTTGTACAATCAGTAGTCCTCAATGTGTTATGATGCATCTTAAACAACGTCATTAGTGGAACAGCAGTCCATCATCTACCATGATTTTTATGTTTTAGAATGAGACACGACTCTGCCTCGATGACTGTACACAGGGTGACTGTGATCAGAGGATCGGCGAATCAAGTCCCTGACTGGTAAAGGTACCACTGAGGTAAGCAAGGTACCGTCTCCAAATACTGCCAAAAAAAAAGCTGCCCACTGCTCCTTCACGGACAGGTCAAATGCAGAGGTCACATTTCGTGGTGTGGTGAACTGTGTGCTGTGCTCACAATGACAAACAGTCACACACTTAATGTGATTCTATTCTAATCTAACTTTAACCAATAAAAAGGTTATGAAACCTGGAAGTTTTAGCACAGCAGCAGCAACAAAAATCCCATGAACCATCCCTTAAATCAGCTCCAGAAAAAGATTATATGCAACATTCAAGGGATGCATTAATAACTTTGCAAACCGTGTTGTACATGAGGAGCTTTTAGAGAAGGATTATACAATAGAAAATCAGGAACTGATTTAGCTAAGAATTTTGGGTGTGGTCCAAATTCCACTTTTACTGATTTAAAGCAGCTCTCTATTAATCCGTCCCATCACTTTGCACTACCACTACTATTTATTGTGTACAATTTTTGCAACATTGTATTCTACTGTTATTCATTTCTCACCATGTATGTTATTAGAAACCTCACATTAGGTTGTATTTCTTAGTTATGGATTTATTGTGTAAACTATTTAAGTTAAATGTCTGCTCTTGCTTTGCATTCTGTTCCCTATAAAACTACTACACTGTGTTTAGGCCTCTCTAAAAACTTAGAGATTAAAATAAAAAAAACATTTATACTGTTCAAAGTAATATTAAAACTGATTATAAGCCATGAAACCAAATCCTACATGACACACTGTGAACATGTCACTGGCTTCACTGAATTTCATCAACATAAAATATCTGTTTTACAAGTGTAACTCTCACAGTGTTAATATGACTGCCAACTTTGGGTTTTTCACGTTGTGCAGGTCTCACACCGCTGAGCTGCATGCTGCTTGATGCTCTTTGCGGAAAGCAGATGCTGTGATATCACACTTGTGATGAGAGTTAGCTGAACTGCTTTCATACAAACACATAAACTCTTTCCCCTGTAAACAGGTGTAAATGATCAGCTGTGAAGAAATTCAGCCTTTTCTACTAATGGAATTTTAAAAAATAACCAAAATAAACAACATGGGCAAGATTACACTAGTTTGGAATGTCAGTTTTGATTAAATGCCCAGCCCTAAGTGAAAGCCTTAAAACTGAGTGGATCCTAAAGACTGCAACCGAGAAGTCCACTTATGGCACAATGTGTATTGCACAACTCGACCCAGAGCATGTTGAAGAGCAACACAACTCTCCTCAGATAAGATTACACTCAAATGTTTTGTGCTGTGAGTGAGAGCCTGTGGCACGCCCAGCGGTTTCTCTGTGCTGCTCTTATAAAACAAGAGCACATTCATGTATACACACACCGGCTACCGACCTTGCAGCTCCACAGAATTGGTGTCTAGTTAAAGATGACCATCTGAGTCCATCTGTTAGGACCGGGCAGTTAATTGAAAATGAATCAAAAACAACATTTTTAACCCCAAACCTCGTCAATGACCTATGAGTGCAAAACACAACAAATAAACCCAAAACACATCATTGTTCCTTGATGGTTATGGAGGTAAAATTGCTCAGCCCCATCATTTGTCAATGTGTCCAATTTGTGTTAGTCCTCCACTAGCCCTTCAGCACTGGTGCATTTTTGACCACAGAAACTTTCTTGTGTGGATATTTCTAGTTATGTCAACCCTCTCAACCCAGCAGTGATACTGACATATGCACACTAATGTAGCAGCACAACATACTCTGTTATGTTGACGGCTAGATTTGGACTTCTAGCATGATGAACTGACTCATTACATAAACAGATGAAGGCATTTGTTTACATGAGTGCCTCATTTCTCCAGGCCTTTTACTAAGCCTCAAGACTGACCTTTTGCAGGAAGAATCAATGAATGTTACATCTTCATAATGCTTTACTAGGCCGACAAAGCTCTTTTCAGAGTCAATGAGCCTCATTCACCAATGTTTTCTTGCACTGGCTCTTAGGTAAGACCAAATTTGCACTATAACGCAAATTTTATTCCATGCCTGTTTGTACAAAATGTTCCACTTAAAAGTCTCAACACTCTTAAGAACAAAATGTAAGAATAAAATGTCTAACAGAATATTGTTGCATAAGTGGATTTTAGAAACCAATTTCTCTAAGTGAGCGAGTATTTGTCATTGTGAACACAACACAGTACAGCACACAGTGCACCGTAACGAAATGTGACCTCTGCATTTGACCCATCCGGTAGAGCCACAGCTCTATTAGCACCTAGGACACTGCTTGGGGATGGTACTTTGCTCATGAGAACCTCAGTGATACTTTTACAGGTATGTAACCCACTTGGGGTTAAGGGCCTTGCTCAGGGGCCCAATGGTGTAAGTATTTGTTCAGAGCTTACACTGCTAGTTTGAGAAGCTCAACAAGACCAAAAATATTCAGACAAAATGTTTTCTGTAGTGAAGAGTGACTTGCATATCCTAATTACAAAGACAATGGAGCATTCCATGGAGCAACATATGGTTAAGGACCTTGCTCAGGAGCCCAACGGTGGTAGATCATGCACAGGTTTGATCTTTATGACATTTAGCAAAGATTTTTATCCAGAGTGTCCATATCCTAATTACAGGGAGAGGCTCCCTGGAGCAACGTGGGCTTAAGGATCCTGCCCAGGAGTACAACTTTGACTTTTTAGACTCTCCGGCAGTTATATCCCTCAATTCCATGGTCAACCGGGACAATTTAAGACACCACAGCCCACTGTAATTCACTCTGGATAAGTGTGTCTGCATTGGGCCCCTGAGCAAGGCCCTTAACCCCAGGTTTCTGCAGGGAGACCGTCCCAGAAACTCAGATGCATGTCACTCTGGATAAGAGTGGTCTTCTCAATGTGATGTAATGTGTGTGTGCTCTCACCGCTGCTGTAGGCGTAAGGCGACTCTGCTGATCCGTCCTGCAGGCTGTCCAAAATCTCGCCCTTCCCCACATCGCTGTCCCCCACCAGCAGGAACTTCAGCAGGTAGTCGTAGCTCTTAACAGGGCTGCCCTGGGTCCCCATTTTCACTCGCATCAGAGCCCAAGCTTGGGGATAAAAAAATTCTAAACCCCAAAAGTGAGAGGCTTCTGTCCGTCAGCCAGCTTCTAGTCCGGTCAGCTTGAGGTCAGTCAAACTGACGATGGCACCGAGTCTTTTCTATTCCTCAGGTTATCACATTCATCCAGGTTCAGTCTTTTTTTTTAAAGAATAGAAGAGATAGAGGGATGAATGTCACAACTTGCGTTCTGTACTCTTCCCTCAGTTCAACTACTCTCTTAACCCTGTGTAGAAATGTGGTTAAATTTTCTCCATTTTTTTTTTACACCAAACCACTTTTAAGAGCTGCTCATCAACAGACGTACACGCTTTACTAAGACTTTTTGTCCATTTTAGGGACGGAAGCCAGCAAAATGTGAGTGAACAGGCTTAAAGAACAACAAAAAGCAGACTGACTAAACCGGCTCGCCTCAGCTAAATTAGCTCGCTGCTACACCTCAGTTAGCAACAGAGGCTAAAACGGCCACAAAGAAGTGTCTGCTCAAAACCTATTTATCCACTCGTTCTTGATTTAAGCTAACTCATAATACCGGATTACTCCACAAAATGAGGCGAAAATATCCGAATGTTCTTGAGTGACCGCTTCTCTCGTCAGCGTAACTCCACGGACATGAAGCTATGCTAAGATAGACTAAGCTAAGCTATCTACCCGTCAACCGCCTTGTCAAAGCGCATCATTTTGGGCTTTTTTTATTACGCCAAATTCCTTTCCAGTCCAGTTTGATCAACGTCCCGCTTCACCTCAGCGCACACTTTTTCCCATTATAAAGGTCAGGTATGTTTTCAGTTTAAAGTTCACAACACGAGTTCTGAGAGAAGCTAAGTTGGCTATTAGCGGTGGCTAACGCAAGCAAAACGCCTCCGCCACAAAGATCCGAGCGGAGCTCCGCGCTGTCCAGACCCGGGACATGTCCACTGGGTGAGCCGCTGTAAAGAAGTCCTCAGTCGCGAAATGACTGGAGCTGCTGAATGTCCACTCTGGTGCTGGTTTGTCCCATATCCTGTCCACTCTATCCGCGCACTCACCACCACAACACAACACAGACTAGAACAGCGCCTCCCCCGAATCCACTGAATCGATTCACTGACATGGATCCGAGAGTCGGCTCTTTGGAATGAACAAGAGCCGGAACACGAACTGAGCTCTTTTTATTTCGCATCTCTTTGACGCTTATGTTCAAAACCACGTTTAAAAAACGTACAAGAAATGTTATTCCTTTTCTTTGTGTCATACAATATACATTCAATGGGGTTAGGGCCTAGTGGTTAGGACACTCTAAAAACTGTACTTATAATAAGGATATGAAAAAATCCTGTCTCTGGTATACTGATACACAATGAGCACTATACAATAAACAATATACAATATGCAAGCAATCTATAGGTAATGTTAAGTCTGTGGTGAAAAAAAATATACAAAATAAAGTGATGATGGTTCAGCAGATGATAGAACTGTTAAGCTATTTATGAAGGTGATGGCATGAGGAAAGAAACTGTTCCTATGTTAAACAAAAACAACTAATTATTAAAAATGTAATTTTGCAAAGGACTGGAGGTAAAATGTTACAATATTCCAACTTTCAGGTTTACTTTAGTGTTTATTTATGTATTTATGCAAGTACAACATGGTTCTATCATAAAACAGCCCTTTAGATTATATTAAATTCAAGTAACAAGATTAAATTATGACAAATTGGAGTCTAATAAAAATGTATTTAATACAATTAAATATAATATAATATACATATTTAAAGTTGTATATATTGTGATAACTTTATTTTTCAACCTCAACTAATAATTTAACTATTTCAGTTATATATTTAAAACAACCATAGGTAATAATACTGACAGAAATGTCATGTAAATCTGTTTCGTGGAGTTGTGTCGATTCTTGAGCATGAGCTATATGAGCTATATGAACTGATTCAAAGAAAAGATCCGAATCGATCATTTGTTCTCACTGAATTGAATCGGAGAGTGTTGGACAAAACACAAAGTACCTCAGTGTTCTACGTCTAAACTGACTTCTTACTCCCTATGTAGTGCACTTAACATATCTTGACAAAGATTTTTACCCTTTTGCATTACATTAAATGGTTAATAATAATAATAATAATAATAATAATAATAATAATAATAATAATAACAACATAGCACCTTTCCTCTATAAGAACTGAAATAGAATACAATAAACATAAAGGAAAAGGATATGTTTATTGTATTCAAATGGTCTGATCATCTTACACCAACTTGTACTTTAGTTGCTTCTACTCCAACTAGAATGTAAGCAACTGGAGCTCAAATAAGAGTAAGCTAATGGTACAAAAGAACAAATAAGGCAAAATAGAATACAACAAACATGTAGAAAATGTATGTTGTGCACTACTTAGTGACTAGGGAGGCCATTCTTTCATTTGGAACAATGACACACCTTGGCATATAATAAGTGGTAATAAGGAGTAAACAAATCCATGCCACAATGTATAATGCAGGTCTAATTAATAGAAGTAATACTGTGACTTTGTTCCAATTATCAATGTAAATGATTTCATATAAAACAGATTTAGTCATCAAGCTATAACCAGCAAAATATAAAACACAGTATCAAACAAAGATGGTCTGCTGCATTTCGGCCCATTTCTGGGTGACAGCTGTGGACGGGTTAAGAGGTCAGAGCTCCCAGTTATGTTCAGGGAAACATTAAAGGCTTGTACCTCCTCCCAGCAGAAAAGATTAAAATGCAAATTGTCTTTGTGTGGTGATGCGTCCAGATTACAGCAACATGAGCAACCCCGTGGGACAACAGGGGGACATCTGGACCCTCAGCAGTGTTCTCTACAAACAATTAAAACACACACTCTTGTGCGTGCACACAATTTAACACCCATTTTAATTGGTGAAAGTGTTATGGCTATCAGGGCTGGGTAAATAATCAGAAATTAATCAACATTCAGATCCTCTAAATAGACAATTATTTTTAAAAGGAAATTTTATATGTTAATAATTAAAAAATACTTCTGTAAATAAGAGTGTTTTATAATTCTGTACATTAAGAGGTCCATTAAGCACAAATATAAATCAGATGGGAATTTATTGAGTGATCTCTCCCGACAAATGTAATAACACAGAAATCTTTTGTGACGTATTAATGTGACTCACTATCATTTATTACATTAATCACTGAACAACTCCAATTAAATCAGATATTTGTACCTAGACTGATTATTCATGACTTTTGATGTCCAAAACATTAGAAAAATATTATGGCAGTCTGTGTTTATTCCACTGTATAAACTAATTGCTAAAACTAACAAAGATTTAGGCAAACAGGAATACATTTAAGCTACACAAATACATTAATCATTTTAAAAAATGGCACATTTCTCATCATGGAAAGTAACAAAAGAACCTCCAAAACTGACTAGCAGTCTGCAATAAATCAGCACACTTTCATTCTACAGTTACTAAATAGTCTAGATCTGGCTCTAATATTTTCCCTCATGTTAGACAAAGAATAATCTAAGGAGTTAAAAAATATCAAGTAAAAATGTAAAGTAAAAACATAATTGGTGTTACTGCTTAATTTGTAGTTAATTTTTCACTTACAAATAAAAAATCAGTTGATTTTCATAATTGATTTCCACAGGTTACAACGTAAGTTTCGAGGCCTTTTTCGTCCTATCCCAAGCGCCCAATACTGTGCTCGTAATCATGCGTGGAACATGCAGGCATTAACACTTAAAGTTCATGAGTAGTGTTAAATTTTCCCACATATTCCAGTGAAAACAACGGCAGAAGTGTGACACCTGCTTCAGAGTTATTTTAACTCTTTGTCAGGTGAGACCAATACGTTATCTGAAATGATGTACCGCTTAACTCTCTTAGATTTTACCATGTATTAAGATTGTTGAGATGTTTTGATTAAGCAGTGCAGCTTAAGTTAGAAACAGCAGATGAAGAGAGCGAGTGACTCTTTCTTTTAACAGCGTCTCTACTGGCCACTGCTGAAGTGTTGTGTCTCCGACCACAGTCCTGCTTTTAATCGCTCTTGTGGCTCTTTTGCCTCCAGGGGTAGATGAGCTCCCCCACAAACAGCTTCTTGCCCAGGGCCAGCCAGGAGTCTCGGGGGTAGCAGCTGTAGCTGGGGGTCCGGTAGCACTCCAACACCGAGCTGCACTTCAGAGGGTTGATCTGAGGAGGAGGTAAAACGCTGTGAATTAAAAGACGAATGCCCAATTATCTTACACTGGGCACTTTATTAGGAACTCTGACCTTCATTTGCAGCTCCATCTCATTAGAGTTCAGTTAGAGACCACAGTCCATCTGTTACCATGTTAAATGCTCATAAGTGGTCAAGTTTTTGACCACAGAAACCTTGTCTGGATATTGAAGGTCTTGTTAACCCTCTAAATCTAGCAGTGATACTGACTTGTATATCAACGCTGGTGTAGAGCTGCATGATATGACAAAATATATCGGATGATGAAATTAAAAGGTCTATTGTTTCATACTATATTCTATCGTTTATTACGTAGTGCGGCAAAATTCACTGTTTGCAGCAATTTGCCATGGTTTGGATGAGGGTTTGCAGTAGTCACCACAGCGCCACGTGGATGTAGAGACAATATTATGGTGTTATATTTGTGCCTAAATTCTGAGCAGTGGAACTTTGACAGGCAAAATCTGGTGTCTGTACGCGTTCAACTCTGACTAGGCTAGCACTCGAAACACTCTGCACGCACTCAGATCTATGGAACGCCACATCTCGTCCTAAAGACACCTTCCTAGAGCGCTGTAAAAAATGCCACCTTTTACAGCCATTTCACGGCATAAAAAGCGGCGTTTTGACCACAAGTCACTAGAGCGCCACGATAAGTGGGGTTTTTCAACGTGTTAAAAGTGTATATTAGAGCGCCACGAAAAATAGTGTTTTTAACAAATATAACGGTGTAAAAAAAAGGGGTGTTTTACTGTCAATTGCATAAAAACATGAGTTGAGCGCACACATACACGGGATTATTCTTGCGAAAGTTTAGCAGAATTTATATCAAATGTACTACATTGTGATATATATTGTTATGGGGATATGAAATGACACTGAACCAGTCTAATGACGACAACAAATACTACAACAGTCAGTTAGTGGATGACAAAATATTCCCCCGTAAAAGCTATAAAACAGACTCAGACTGATGGCCACAGCCAGGTTTAGGCTTATAAAAATGCTACATAAATGCATTCAATTAATTAAAAAAAATTATACAATAAAAATGTCATGGAACGTAGCAAAAAGACTTCTAAAACTGCTCAACCGTTCATTAGCAGTGCAATAAACCAACAGACTTTTATACAATTAATAAAGAGGCATCCGGCTTTATCATCTTCACTGTCGCAATGTGTTGCTACCAAAGCGGCTCTTGTAACGAGTTCACAAACACAATTATTTGTGTAACTCTGCACCAGTTACCTCCATCCTAAGGTGTAGAGGAGTCCCGGGTTCTTCACACAGCACTCGAAATTTGACTCCGTCTAAAAAAAAAAAAAACAGAACAGTGGCTGAGACTCAGCACGGCTCAAACGCTCATCATCCAGAATATTATCACTACTGACGACTGAAGCAAATAATGTGGATTACCAGAGAGTGAGATATAGTAGACAGTGAGTAAACATTTCATCCTGGACGGTGACATGTTGGAAGCACTGGCATAACGGTAGGGTGTTTGCCCCGTGATCAGAAGGTTACAGGTCCGAATCCAGGGCCGGTAAAGTTACCACTGAGGTACTTATGAGCAAGGTACCGTCCCCGGGCGCTTGTTAGCTGCCCACTGCTCCTTTACGGATGGGTTAAATGCACTATGTGCAGTGCTGTGTTCACAATGACAAATAATCACTCACTTTCACCTTAACAAAGGGCCAAATTATAGGAACATCCCACAAGAGCTGCTGCAGTTTTGGAGTCACCAGCTGTCATTACCACAATCAGTTCACTGACAAGGTTTGCACTGTAAATATACTCAACTACTTCATCTGGAACATATTCCCTGAAATATGTGAGTGTATACAGGGCCCTATGAAATCTGTTTTGTTCTTTCCTACATTCGGCTTTATTTTTTCCTAAATTCCGTTTTTTCCAATTTTATTCTTCTGAATTCCATGTTTTACGTTATAATCATATTTATTCACCTAAAAAGTGTCTAATTATGGAGTGGATGAAAAAAAAGAACAATGCAATAGAAAAAAATCTCACATTCGATTTCAACAAAGTGCTGGGGTTCAGCAGAACATTTACTGCTTTGGTAAAACGTTAACCTGTAAACAACAAAAAACATTCATTTTTTGGTGCAAAACGGAACGTTCCTGATGTGAGTTTTTGACTGTAAGTGGTCGTTACGTGTTCTTGCGGGTGCAGTCCATTGTGTGCTGGCAAAACTTACAAAAGAGTTGTTCTCCCGATTGATAATCATTTGGGTATTATTCTGCTCTAAACTTAGCACTGACACTCAAATTCCTTAATTTTTTTGAGGACTTTGGTGTTTCAGCCTCTTCGCCATAGCTGACCGTTGACTTTTCCCCCTCTGTGTCTGTGTGTTTGTGTGTGGAAAGCTGAGTCCCGCCTCAACAGGCAACACGTACAGGGGGCTGCAGCGGCCAAAATTGATTAGAAACCTTTGCTTTGCTTTGCCCACACACCGATATCAGCGAATTATACGACGTTCCGCGTTTTACAGCGGATTCCATTTTATCGGTTGAATTCCACGATTCCGTCCGCGTTTTCCACATCGCGCAAATCATAGGGCCCTATGTATATCTTATCCATCAGGTGGGTGATCATAATCTAGGGGCTGACCGGTGTACCTTTAAACTTCCCACGGAAAAGAGCTACACACCCTGATAAACACTCACATCGTTTCTCATTACCGTAAGAGCTTTGCTCCCTTAAAAAGGACAATACACTTAACAACACTAAAGCTCCAACAGGAGGAGGAGGAACTCCAGCATTATTCATTTATGAAATCTGGCTGCTCCCATTAGCGTTTCGAGTGCCGTGAGCCTCACCGGCGAGTCTGTAGGGTCTGCAGATGCGCAGTCCCATGGCGAAGAGGGGGAAGGAGTTGATGAGCTCCACAGTGAAGTGAATCAAGCCCTGGAACAGCACCACCAGCAACCGCAACTGCAACACAAGAATAAAAAGCATGAACCAACGCTCAAGGGAAGAATTGGGCAAATGAGTCAGACGTTAATCGGAGCCGACATTCAGAAACCGCAATCGACGTAATATTACCTGTAACGATTATTACAATTATTTTAAAATTTCTGTTAATACTTAAAAAAAATGTAATAAATACTGTTAATACTTTTTTATTCTGTTAATTCTTTCCCCCAGTTTAGGTTCATGTTATGTGTGCCCCTAAAAACATATGTCACGTTGTCACGTAACGCCCTCCTGTCCAGTCTGAGACTACATCTGTGCGTGTCTCCCTTATTTATTTCAAAATCAGAAAAATAAGCACTCAGTCACTATTTCTAAATCCCAGCTTTAATAGTTGAGTATATTTACAGAACAAACCTTGTCGGCAAACTATGAGGACGTAAAACTAACAAAATAAACCCCCAAAACAAAAGAATCAATCGTAATGGAAGTGAAAGGTTCAATTAATCGTGATATTAATTTGAGGTTATATCGCCCAGCCCTACTCCACTTGATTACTTAAGAATAATTAAGATTCCCTCAGGCCACTCGTCATGAAATGTGACCCCTCACTCACCATGGTGAAGACCAGGTAGTAGAGCGCGGTGGTGGGCAGCAGGAACAGCAGGATGGTGAACAGCAGCGTGCCAATGCACAACTGTGGAAAAAAATCTGATTGTCAATCTGGTCAAACATGTGACGCCCCCTTTCTTCCTCTGCAAGAAAATGTCAATGTGATTGCTCAACCTTTGAAAACTGAATAAAATGCATAGAAGTGAAGGTGGGAAAGAACGAGGGATGATAAAAGCAAGAAAAGACGAGTGCTGGTCAAAACACAAAACATTGAATTTGGTGGCTTTGTGAAGAACGGCAGCCGTGTAGCAAAGCGTCGAAATTTGAGCTCCATGTTAGTCCATGGGGGGGGAAAAAACAGACTAAAGAAATGGACAGAACCCACAAACGAGCGCACGTATCAAAAACGTGTATGTGTGTGCCCCACTCTGCAATAGGCTGCGTTTTAGAGTTGGAACGAAGTTTGTAGCACAAAAGCTGTAGGAGGAGTAGCCATCAGAAGCAATCACATAATTCTACACTCAAGCAGGGGTTTGAAATTCTATTGCACGTTTGGTGCACGTGTGGTCGAGATTAGGCTTGACACATCTAACTCATTCTGAATTACGGCTCGATGAGGTGTGCGGCACCTGGTCCAGGTCGTAGGAGCAGGAGTCGACCCGCTGCCTCAACACGTTCCACTTCTTGCCCCGAAAAAGGCGCCACAGGGAGGAGAGACCGTAGATCTTTAGACAGTAGAGCCTGCCGTGTGAAGCAAACAAGTCACGTTCAGCAGAGGTTTAAGAAACACGAGCCGGTGAGTCGGTGGAACACTATATTTCAAGATTAGAAGTTATATGATGTTTAAGATTGAAATTTTTTTGTGACAAATCTTGGACAGATTTGAGTAAAACAGAGCAAATGTCGCCCTCTGCTGGTTGTAAATCTAAATTATAATTGCAAATAATATATTTTATAAAAAATAAAAAATAATATTATAATTAATCAGGAAATCCATGTTTGATATTAAGTCTAAAAATCATATATTTTTTACAAATATTTAAATTATTGTTAAAGATTTTTGCACGTGCAGACTTCTAAATGTCATCAACGTTCAGGCAGCAGGGGAACAGCAACCGTGTTTACAGCCAACAGCTTAGCAAACTGCTAAATATTTAGTACTGCAGTGACCGAGAGGGACCTTGAGGATGTTTTTTTGGAAACCACTCCAGGGGAAAACTAGAAAGGTTTGCATGTTTGCCACCACGTTTTATTTTACAGTTTAACCTCACCTGGCCCCGTAGACGTAGAAGCAGTAGATGTGGAAGGTCAGAAGAGCCACAATGTCCGACAACACAGAGAGGGCAAAGGTCAAACCCAGGCATGCGGAGAGTCCAACGTACCACAGGATCATCTCAATGAAGGGAGACATCAGACGAATGTAGCCTGGAGGGAGCATAAGAAAAAAATGGAGGCAAAAATGATGCAGAGAAGATCTTTTACTATGAAAAGTGCAGTAAATATCTATCAAACTAGCAATAAATAACCTCAAAGCGTTTTATTTACCATTGCCTCACGGCGTAAACCACCGCCGTTTTTGCCACGCTTATTTCCATCCAACTCACATGACATCACAGGTTCTCGGTTCCAGAACAGCAAAGTTGCAAAGCTCCAGACCACTCAAAAATGTGGAACCAGTTCCCAATCTGAAACCGGTACCGGAACATCACCAACACCATTTATTTCTGTTGAAAACCTCTGCACCAGCTTCACACTGGGAACTTCAACAGCACCGGGGCAGTTGATACCGTAACGGTTAGGAGTTGGCCTCGTGATTTGAAGGTCACCGGTTCAAATCGCAGACCAGTAAACCCCAAGCACTGCTCCCAGGGCGCTGACCATGTCAGTTGCCCACTGCTCCTTAATGGATGGGTCAAATGAAGGGGGTCACATTTCATTTTTCTGTGCTGTATTCACAATGATAAATAATCACTCACTTTTACAGGCACAAATGTCATTTCTGTGGTAAAACGAGGTACCGGTTCCAAATTGGGAGCCGTCATCGGAAACAGAATCAATTGTTTTCAGTGGGAAAAACATGGCACTGTGCTAATTTGGAAACCAGCACTAACACCAATTTTTTAGCAGTGGAAAAATGTGGCACCAGCTCCAAAATGGGGTCTGGTTCCAAAATGCGAACTGGCACTGGAATGGCACCTGCAGCAATTTGTTTTGGCAAAACGTGACACTGGAAAATCGCCACTGGAACGACACTGGCACAGGTTTTTTTAAAGGGACAAACTTGGTATCGGTTCCAAATTGGGAACTGATACCAGAGTCGCACCTTTTGTTAATTTTTTTTTTCCAGTGGAAAAACGTTTTCAAATTGGGAAGCAGCAATGGAACAGCACCGGTAAAGGAAGTAATGTGAGGAGGATATGCTCTGCTGACGGGTTTCTGGGGTAGTGTTGAGCACTATCCCACGTTTTGCACTTACTGATCCACAAGTGAATGTGGTAGAGGAAGAATCTTCCCAGCACCTGGTCCAGAGCGCGGTTCATCTTCAGGCCAGCAGGGGCGCCCATCAGCCACTCCAGCAGCTCCTGCAGCTGCTTAGCCACGTGCTGCACAAAAATGATCTTTCACTTACTTTTGCTGATTTGTTATGAATGGAAGTAATTGTGTTAAAATCAACAAATGATTTTCTCATATTGATCTCCTGAACTGAGTCAAATGGAAATCTTAACATAGCAGACGTTGACAGAAATCGAACCGCTGTCCACTAAAATTACATCATATAACGTGATAAAACTTATATTTAAGCTTTAATGACCACCTTTACCAACAAACAAAATATATTTACGTTATAACGAGCATCTTTACCAACAAACAAAATATATTTACGTTATAACGAGCATCTTTACCAACAAACAAAACATATTTACGTTGTAACGAGCATCTTTACCAACGAACAAAACATATTTAGGCTATAACGAGCATCTCTACCAACGAGCAAAACATATTTACGCTATAACGAGCATCTTTACCAACGAACAAAACATATTTACGCTATAACGAGCATCTCTACCAACGAACAAAACATATTTACGTTATAACGAGCATCTTTACCAACAAACGAAACATATTTACATTATAACGAGCATCTTTACCAACAAACGAAATATATTTACATTATAACAAGCATCTTTACCAACAAACGAAATATATTTACACTATAGCGAGCATCTTTACCAACAAACGAAATATATTTACATTATAACGAGCATCTTTACCAACAAATGAAATATATTTACACTATAACGAGCATCTTTACCAACAACCAAAATATATTTATGCTATAATGTATGGAACTCCAAAGTGTTCAAAAGTATTATGAAATGTATGAGAATTATATTGTGAAATACAACTCATTATTGTGAAATATATTTTATTCTGTTATATACATTTACTTATTATTGTGAAATATGATTTCATATTTTTTTTATTTTTCAAAGTCAGTATTATTTCATGATGCCGTATTTCATCATTTCATGAAATTTCTTCGTTTGTCAATCAGTGTCAGTGGGTTGGACCTGCATGCCTATTGGCTCATCCTTTAACATCGATTAGTTTTCCTGGATACCTGCTCAGCGGACTGCTGTTACAGCCAGCAACAACGTGCTAGGTGAAGAGTCAGGGAGGATGGAGGACTGGCATAAACTTCATTCAGTTCTGTTTATTTTAGCAGACCAGATAGAGAGGGATAATTTACCCGTAGATACGATTTTGAATCATTTAGATGAAGTTTTTGAAATGCTTGGGATGATCATTGCTCTTCAATGATCGATATGTCATGTACTATTACTTACGTCTGAGTAAAGGAGCAACCAATCACACAACTGGCTCCACCTTGTCTCTCTTGATTGGCAGACGAAGAAATTTTATGAAATGATGAAATACGGCATCATGAAATGATGAAATATGGCATCATGAAATTATGAAATATGGCATCAAGAAATTATGAAAAACGGCTATGAAATGATGAAATACGGGATCATGAAATGATGAAAAACGGCATTATGAAATAATACTGACATTGAAAAATAAAAAATATGAAATCATATAAGTAAATAATAAGTAAATATATATAACAGAATGAAATATATTTCACAATAATGAGTTGTATTTCACAATATAATTCTAACATATTTCATAATACTTTTGAACACTTTGGAGTTCCATAATAATGAGCATGTTTATTTACTCTCTGTGCATAGTCAGTATAAACTGAAACAAAGTGAAATTCTACATCATGATAAATATCTAGGGCTGGGCAATTAATCAAAAATATAATTGAAATCGACATTAAGAACAGATAAATAAACAAGAATAAAATAATTTTTTTATTAATCATAATAAAGGTAAAATGTTCAAAACCCACAAGTTCTTGGTCCACAGGCGTGTATACTAACCACGAGACCACCACCATACATATGATAAGACAGCTTGGTCATGCTTTACATTTACATTTACAGCATTTAGCAGACACTCTTATCCAGAGTAACTTACATTTCCTAATTTCAGAGACAGTTCCCCTGACAGCAACTTAGGGTTAAGGGTCTTGCTCAGGGACCCAATGTTGGTAACGCCAGAGGTCGGATTCGAACCCACAACCTCCCAAGGCGAGTGTCCTACCACTAGGCCACCAACATGTGAGATGCTGCTTAACTACACAAAGTACTCACGTCAGCGAGGGGCACTAAGGTGTTTGCCAGTCGACTGATTCGGTTCTCTCTGTACAGCCAGGAAACCAGCAGCAGCCCGAGAGCCACATCCACGAGGAAGGAGACAAAAATGTTTGCCTTCCTGTGGAACGAAAACACAGCAGCTTTGATTAAGATATTGCACGAATGTGATAAAACAGGAAAAGTGAAGGAACAAGATGAGAGATACGAGTAATGTACCTCATGAATGCTGTGTGTGTTGTGGCTTTACTGGTGGAGAAAACGGTCTGGAAATGATCTGTTCTGTGTCTGGTCTGAACACAGGTAGACAGCTTGCTCAAGATGAACTGCACCGGCCAGACGTTGAGAATCCTGAAGGGAAAGACAAACATTTGTTTAAGGGTCTGGGCTGGAAGTCTTCAAATCAATGTCACGATGAACTGAACATCTGACCTAAATTATGATTAATGTACTAATATTGCTTTGGATTTTTAAACCAGCATATGATACTGTCTCATATCAATTTGCTGGCTCCTAATCTGAATCGAACTGAAATTGGTTCATAGCAGACTTTGCTATATCAGCAGACATTGAATCGTCGTCAACTGTATCTGTAGTAACTTGGTCAGCAGCTTTTTTCGGTTGCTAGGTAGTTAGGTCATTATCTTCAAAATGTTAAAATACTCACCTGAAGCTGCAAGCCCAATGCCACAACGTGACCAGCCAGGTGAGCAGCACGCAGACCGGCACGGCCGCCTGCTTCAGCAGCTCCATGATGATGCTGGCCTCCCTGCCTTCCGACTGCCAGTGCGTCAGCTTCAGAGGTCCGTCATCGTACTTGTCAAGGAAAAACAGCGGCTGGCTGAGGGCCACCGTCTGAAAAACGGTGCGCAGTTCCGAACGCTCATCTTCTGTCCCATCTTCCTGCAGCGGGTGCAGCTGGGACAGCATCACCTTCCTCTGGTCGTAATGGACAAAGATGATTTTTGGATTTTCCTCACCATCCCGATCTATGTCGATTTCCGCCGTCCCGTTCTTGCGCTCCACCCGGCAGGTGAAGCCCCTCTTTCCGGCCTGACGGCTCAGCTGCAGCCAGCGCGAGTGAGGAAAGATGGTGCTGAGGTCGTTCAGGAAGCTGTCCATGCCCTCCTGCCCATCCTTGGGGGTGCTCCACGTCCCCAAAACACCAAGCTCCACCTGCGCCTGGCTACGCATCTCGCTCAGGTACTTCTTCACCTGTCCCGGTATAAAGGGGAAGTGGATGACGGCGAGCACAACGGCAGAATCCTGCCCGGGGATCCAGCGTCCAATCAGCAGGCCGCTGTCTGCTCTGTTACAGCACAGCGGGAAAAACACCTTCAGCACCATGACTGGCCCACTTACACACGTCCGGCGCAGGAAAATATTACCAAAATCTGTGGAGCAAACAATTAAGTATATAAATACTAATAATAGTGCTTTTTTTTAATAAGCGCCTTTCAGGGCACACAAAAACATATTATACGAGTAATGAGTGATTTTAATCGACGAATCCCTAATTTACACCAGCCTCCGGAAATAAAACTCACGCAGCCTGAAATGCCTCTCTACATCACATCTGACCTCTCCACTGTCCTTCATCTGTCCAATAATGGAAGCCACTAGCCTTCAGGCAGATTCTATTGATTTATTCACATGGAACTTAAATATCTACTATAAGTTACCAAGCCAACCCCAGATCACTATGAACATATCATTCTAGAAATGCCATTAAAAATCAGCTATAAAACCTCAAGCCAGCCCCCAAATCACCATCATAACCAGATGCAGTGCAGCAATGTTGACAGATTATAGATTCTACAGAGCTGTAGATTTCTAATCTGCATGATTACCATGGTGATAGTTTTGAGGCCTGCACCAGGTTATTGCACATCTGTGAAAACTTTTCTCATCATTTCTCATTCATTAATTATCATCATTACTCATTACTGTCTTTTGGCAGTTCTTACTCTTGGACGACTATGTTGAATATGTTGAGACACTATATTATTTTTTCACTGCTTTTGTATATCATGTCCTGTTCTTCTTTCTCACTTCTAAAATCATAGACACTTTTGTGCATTCAGTGAATAAAACTGTTCTGAATTTTGAGTCTCAACAACCCTGTACAATATCTCACTTTAAGAGCAGAAAAGTTCAGAGTTAAGTCATGAATTGTGTTTATCTGGCTATACTCACACCCACCTCAGTCAACACCTTGGCTCTGAATTGTTGGCTTTCTTTTTAAAATCCCCAATATGATGTAAAACTCCAGCAAACATCGTCATAGAGTTTAAATCCCGACGGCCGCTCGTCACGACGCTACATGGCTAACTGCGTTAGCCGGGCTATTACGTTTGTTGACAGTGCGTCTCGTATTAAACACCGGCCGGAACACGCCAAACCCTGAACTTTCGTTCCGCTGTTTCGTTACGGGCGATGACGGGAAACGTTTCAAATTAATTATTCATTTTGGGTATCTAGCAGTGTATTAAATTGACTGTTTTACTACTACTACTACTACTACTACTACTACTACTACTAATAATAATAATAATAATAATAATAATAATAATAATAATAATAATAATAATATTAATTTACAACTGTTCATCACAAACAGTTGTAGTTAAACTTCAGTACAGGCTAAAAATTTATTCTTATGTATTTTCTTTTGAATATCTATGTACTGTTCTATGTGCCTTGAGTAATTAAAGACCCAGTATTTTAAGAACTGAAATAACAAAAACAACAACAACAACAACAACAACAACAACAACTAATAATAATAATAATAATAATAATAATATAATAATAATAATAATAATAATAATAATAATAATAATAATAATAATAATAGGATAATAAAGAAAATAATAGGGCCGCATGATTTAGGTTTATTTACTCACTGAATGTCCATTGAAAAAGAGCAGAAGGAGTTGAGTTTGGAGGAAGGCGATTTCCAACTCAAGACATTTTACTCTGATAAGAGACTTCCACAGATAAGAGCTGCAGTTTGGGAGGATCTATGAAGAGTAAAACCGTTAGGTTACAACCCTTACCCAGATATTCTTACAAACATACAATTTGCAACCCATAAAAGAAATATATATATATATCTCAGGTAAACATGCAACATATGAGGCAAACTACTTTATTTAGGCAAGTGCATTCATTCTTCAATCTACTACAGTTAGCTTTGGAAAACTTTGGCTCCTAAACCTAATAATATAGATATTCCAGGAAATCTCAGGGTTTTAAAAAATGCTGTCTATTTATTTCCACTACGGTATGTTTTCCTGTTACTTTATATTCCATTTTCCCAATATTTACCCTATTGAGAAAACAATACTTCATTGAGACGTGTACAGCTACTGACCACTAGGTGGCGATGTTCGATTATGCATTATATATTTGAGACGCTGACTACAGGGAGCGTCAACAAAATAATTCAGTTTCATTTGAGCTTTTTCATCGATCAGCGATCATTAACTGCAAATGAATGTTTTCTAATTAAAGTTTATGTCCATCGTTCTTTTTTTTCCAGGTAAATGGTATCAGAGAAACTAACAATTGTAACTACAACTGCAGATTTTAGTCAGTCAGTGTTAAGTTTACATTCGCTCGCAGTGGTCCCTTTTGGTTATGCCATGTATAGCTTGCATCTTGGTTTTTCATCTGTCAAATTTATGTATTTTTTAATCTCTTGATAGTTTCATTCTTATAATGTGACATAAGAATTGGAAAACAGATGATGACCCACATCCGACAGATTAGTACGGTCACTTATCTTCCTGAAATTCCATCGATTTTCCAGGTATTTTCATGGGGAATTTACTGTGGAAACATCAGGACGGAAAATTATAAACACTTCCCTCAATGACCACACATTCACACGGTTTTATCTCCTATTTACTTGTTGTATTGTTGACTGTACACATTCAGAACCATTATGGAAGAGAATACCTGGACACACATTCCCATTCAATGTTTCTTCTTTATCTTCATCACTATTTACATTGTAGATTCTCACTAAAGGCATCAAAACTATGAATGAACTGTGTAACGGCTATTTGACCAAGAAGGAGAGTGATGGAGTGCTGCGCCACATGGCCTGGCCTCCACGGTCACCTGACCAAACCCAATCGAGATGGTTTGGGATGAGATGGACCGCAGAGTGAAGGCAAAAGAGCCAACAAGTGCTCAGCATCTGTGGGAACTCCTTCAAGACTGTTGGAAAAGCATTTCAGGCGACGACCTCATGAAGCTCGTCGAGAGAATGCCAAGAATGTGCAAAGCAGTGATCAAAGCAAAGGGTGGTTATTTTCAAGAATCTAAGATATAAAACATGTTTTTGGTTATTTCACACTTTTTGTTTACTACATAATCCCATATGTGTTCATTCATAGTGCCTTCAGTGAGAATCTACAATGGAAATAGTCATGATAATAAAGAATAAAACATTGAATGGGAAGGTGTGTCCAAACTTTTGACTGGTAGTGTACATGTGCATGCAGTTGTACACACAATCATAATTATAATAATACATACAGGTCTTATTAGCACACACAGGTAAACAGTTAATCAGGTATACAGATGTACGTATAGCCGGATGTAAGCATATATATGTGTGCTGTTTTACAGGTATACAGGAGTACAGGTATATATGGGGGTACAACTACACAGATATGCAGGTGTATTTTTATACATATGTAGTTTCATACAGGAATACAATTTAATGAATATACAGGTAAAATAGGTATACCACTGGACAGACGTACAGGAATACAGTTATACAGAAATACAGATATGCAGTAAAATACGTTGATCTACATTGAGCTTTATTGATCAACAAGCCCATAGCATCAAGCCTCACCATGCATACATTATACATATTGTATAATTACCAAGTGCCGAGATGTCAGCTGGTTTGGTCACAACTATTATTAAGCACAATAACACAGGCTACATAAAAAATGACATGATTTTTCAATTTGTTTTAGCAAGTGGAAGTGAGACTGTTAAAACAGCATATGACGTATCAGAGCTGACTTGTTATCGGCAGACATCGAAATGATGTCCACTGAGTCAGTATAGTATTGTATCATGATAAAACTCATGACTTACACATTAAATACAGAGGAGAGGATTATAAAGGTATATAGGTAAAGAGATTTGCACCTATATAACACAGATGTACATACAGTAGTTACTCAGGAATTCGGGTTTGCAGGTATTGTGAGTGCCTCACCCAGGCTGACTCACCTGCATGGTGCCACATGTACTTAACTTGCCGTCTGTACACATTTACACACAATGTTGTCATTGTGTAAGTGTAATTATAGTCTACTCACTCAGACTCATCCTATTCTTGTTAGTCAATGGTTTACTGTACAGGATATAGTTGGCATTTCGCTACATCTTTTACACCTGAGGGAAAGAAGAACCGTGTAAATGCATGTTTGATCACTTGAAAAACCAAATGTTATTGATGGCGAATTAAATATAATTTTAAAAACTAGGCATAAAAAGTCCCCAAAACTCACAGGAATGAGATAACACAGGTATGATTTGCTATGCTGAGGACAAAAATGACAAAAGGCGTAATAAGAGTGACTGAAGAAAGTATATAAAAATCACCCCTGATTATAGGAAAGCATGAAGGATTATCATCAACGCTTCAGGAAGAAACAGAAAATAACTACACACCATGTGACTTGAGAGAAGGCTGCTGAATGTGAAAGACACACTATATGCATCCTCATTTCTGCCTTTGTTTTCTAGTAACTTAATTATAGTTCATCATAGGTACTAATTGCCAGTTAATTTGGGAATTTGACCTATATAGTTTCACTCTCTTTTCCTGCCTTTGGTCATTGATCTAACTAGCACTACAATGAGTTAAGCTAATGTTTGTCTACATATTTATTTTCAAAATTTCTAAATGAAAAGCCCATTTGTGCTGATGATCATGCATTGTGAAGCTACCAGTGAGACCATATTCAGTAAGAATGAAACTTGGCTTTGCTTTTTTCAGTGATTGCCGCATTACATCTAATTGTAATACCACTTAGATCAATTAGTCTCCTCTCCTGAAAGAAAGCACATAAGCCCTTAATTCCCTCTATACTTTCATTCATCCACTTATCCTCCCATTGAGATAATCTTTCCCAGTGTGTCAGTCCATGAAAACAGTTTATAATGCACCATAATACAAAATATCTTCAGAATGCATAACCATAAACCTATGTTCCTTTATACATTGTAAAAGTGAAAATGTCTGGACTTTCCAAAAAAGAAAAATATGTCTGTCATGATGATCAAATTCCTTATCTGGGGGAATTGCGCCCCCTGTCGTTGGCCCACATGTGTCTGCAGTTCCACTTTCAGTTTCCCGTAAACCAGCCGAGAAATCATAACAGAGACAAACGCGGGACAGCAGGCGCCATCCTTGAGGAATATTTACATAGATGTGCTATAGGAATGAAGATCTGCATTGGACTGGAACACCTTACAGCAGGTGAGTAAAGCTGTGAGCTTTAGGGGCTCCACCCGACAGGAATCAATAAGGAAACTACTGGTGGTGCAATAAAAAATGATGGCAAGGTCATATTCTTCCAGAGAATTCCTTATTGTTCAGAATAAGTCATACTCAAACCCACATTTGTGTGCTTTTGTAATGGATATTTACATCTATATAACGTACCTTGGCTCAATTTAAGGTGTGTATACATTTTGCATAAGAAGAACCTTTATGTGGACAAGGTAAATAAACCTGTAATCAAGAGTCAAGATTCTTTGTTCATCACATACATCGTTATACAAGTATACTATGTAGTGAAATGCACCCTGATTCGTTGTTAAGACAAAAATTAAAACAGAAATGAACAAATTTCGTTAAAGAAATGTTACAAGAAAGTAGAAAGTAAGAAATGTTATAAGAGAGACATTTTTACTATAAACACTATTTTTATACTATAAATTGTAGATGACCTGTATTCTCCTTGCCCTCCAAAAGCCCCCGTAGCCTGCTAAACAGCAGGTAACTTGCCCATGACAAATGCCCTGGAATTGAATGTACAAAAATGGATCCAGTTGTTTGGAAATGAATCAGAAATCACAATGTGGTTTTCTTAGGAACCTGAAGTCACTTATGCAGATTTTGTCTTTCTCCTCCATTGTACGTAGAGAAGTGGGAGAAATATGGAGAAATAATATGCTTTCCGTGAAATACAACAGAACTGAAAGTAGCTACAAACAGTAACTAAAAGTGACTAAAACCTGTCACTGATTTGAGATAGCACAACAGAAAAAAATATTTTCAGTTTCACAATGAAATCACAGAAGCAGCTGTCAGAATAGAGCAAGCTGCATATCAGAATTCCTCATGTGTATGTGCTGATGTGGACAGTGCATGTAAAGGAATCTCATTTGTTTTCCATGTATGGATTTGCGTGCATGCGCCTCCCTTTCCCCGTCCAGAAATGAAACTCACATCAAACAACACTGATTCAAGACACATGATATTTACACTATACATGAAATGAAACTGTCTATTCATATGCTATAGATTTCACTTACTTTGAAGTGTCGAAGTCACTGTGGATTAAAAAGTCTTGAGTAATCATTAGATATTCTCAAGGAATTAGATATCCCAAAAGAAAGTTGTGACATGTATGCGTAAAATCTCAAGTTCATGAATTATGTGTGGATTGGCATTATCAATGCATCAAATGCATATTTATTAGTACATTGTTTGTTAACTGTTTACCTCTGTAAGTCAGTGCTACCATTGAATTTCCTTTAATCTTCCTTTGACCTTACTTGCAAGCGCAAACTGGGTCTCCATCTCATTACGCGTTTTATTTGTTTGAACTGAGTGTGTGCTTTCATTTCATGTTAAACATATGCCATGCTTTTTTGCAACACATTTACATACATGTTCCATGATGAACCGCATGGGACTGCATTTTAAAATAAGATTTTGCATAACGCAAGATCCTAAGATGCAAATGCAAACATTTTCCATATAAAATGATTGGTGCTTAGTTTCATTACCTGGCAAACCCTCTGGTCCAGAGGAGGGACACCTGCAGGATTATAAACACATTTAAGCCTCTTATGTAAGACTGTTGCCTTTTTGCTGCGCTCTGATGCCTTGAAATAGACTTTGACTTTTACATTGCTACATTGCATTTTGGAGTTAGAGTATTGCACTATAGATATTAAATGTATAATAGAATGTTTGCTGTAAAAATACAGAAAATGGATGGCAACTGTGTTGCTACGATTATACAGTAAATTTATAGTGTAAAACCATGCGCTTGGTTAATGTTTGGTGCTCCGTGAGGTCATAACAACATTTTAGTGTGTGATGTAAAGCTGTGTGTGTTATAGCTGTTATCAGTGTGCATGGGTGTTTGGTCTGAGAGCCTGAACTCGTGTTATAGTGTAAATGGTAAAGTCTCTGATTTCAGAGAAGAGCGCAGCAAAGCGAAAGTGAAGTTTCCAGGAAAAGGGAGCGGGGCGGAGCGCAGAGAAGAGCTGCGGCTTAAAGCGGAGCGGCATCTCAGGACACACACAGACAGACAGACACACACCGAGCCGAGTCGACACAACACACACACACACACGAGTCCTGCAGAGGAAAAGCTCACGGCGGAGTACCTCAATGGAACTTCAACACGACCTGACTGTGGAAAGAGAACCCGAACTCGGTACCAACCAGAACGGAGCCTTTTCCTCACCATCTCCACTTTGCTCCCTCTCCTGCTGTCTCTCTCTACATGGTAACAGCTTTAACTCATTCAAAACTCTGTTCTCATGTTGTTACACCATTTAGAACAAGTTTTAAAATACATATATATATATTTAGTATACTGCTAAACACAGTTAAAGGTCCGACTTAGATGAGTAAATTCTTCAAACATTTTTATCAGGTCGAGCGGAGATTTGATGACGTTTTATTACAAAACTCCTCGAAACCGAGATAAATGTGGTTTTATAATCAGAATTCTCTAGTGTTTTTACTGCCTCAAAGCAGGGGACTTACTGTATATTGTATTATAAGAGTTCTAAAATTCTTAAAATATATACTATATTATAGCGTAAGAAGGTCCAGCTCAGATCGTCTGCTCCATTCAGAACTCAGTGTTAAAAAAACATTTTAGATGATGCGTATCTCATAATTATTTGCATAAAATTCTACAAAGTGTTTTAAAATGTCCAGTGTGCATAGACCGCAATGAATAAAACTGCTCAATGACTATATTTCTGCTGAAATGTTCTCTGTTTTGAACTACTCTAACCTTGGTGAAAGCATTAATTGTGTCTGAATCCAGTAAGATGTAACTCTCCTGTCATGGATGTAATCCTCATATTTTTTCCTATCAATAGCCAATTCCAGTTAATAGTTGGTTTTTATCATTATCATTTATCATTTATCTTTAACCGAGGTTAGAGCTTTCGTTTTCTGTGCTCTGATGTGTAAAACTACTCTAAACTTGGTGAAATGCATTATAGCATGTAATTCTCATTCACCTTTATGGTTATTTGGCACATGGTTTTATGGTCTGAAGCTTATAAACAGATTAGCATTCGTTACAAACGTAGTTCTGCAACATCCAGGATGTCTTCAGAGCTTGAATTGAAGGTAGCCAAGCTTCGTTTAGCTTCTTCAAAGCATTACACCTCTCCTAAGGAAGCCTTCTCATCCAAAAGGCTTTCACATGGGAGGTGAAAAGTCTTCGAGAACATAAAAGAAGTCCGGTTGACTTCAATTCAAGCTCTGAGAACCTCCTGTAATGAACCTACTATAGTAGTGTACAAAAGATCAGGACTTAACCTCTCTCGTTCTGGTTTTCCAGCAGAACTGGTCCACCTCGTCTAAATGACCATCCGGAGGAGCGCTATGGAAGACCGCTTGAGCCGGTCTTCACTATAGGATGGTGGCGCACAGCGCAGTGGAAGAAGACATTTCGGGCACTTCAGCGGATCGCAGCCGACCTTCCGGGAAACCCACGCCCGGCCGGGAAACCCGCACGCACTTCCCGTCGTTCCGCAGCGAGGACGACTTCAGGACCATCGAGAGGACCAGCCTGATGCTGGAGGAGAGCGGCTTCTACTGGGGCCCCATGACAGTGGACGAGGCCCACGGCAAGCTGGCCGACCAGCCGACTGGAACCTTCCTGATCCGGGACAGCCGGCAGAAGGACGTCTTCTTCACCCTGAGCTACCGTGCCTCAACTGGGCCAGCCAGCGTCAGGATCAAATTCCAGAACTCCCGCTTCACCCTAACCGGGAGCAAGGAATCTTTCGAGTCGCTGTTAAAACTGTTGGAATACTACGCCAAAAAGAAGAGCCTGACGCAACCCTACAGGAAAATTCGGGTGCAGTCCCTGCAGGAGCTGTGTCGGAGGCAGATCGTCAAAACGTGCGACGGAAGAGTGGCGCTGGATGAAGTCCCAGTAAACCAGGTCCTCAAGGACTTCCTCCTCGCCTTCCCGCACTGGTTGTGATGAAGACTCCTAACGCTCCGCATTAAACATAAACAACAAGAAAAGCACTGCTTGGAATATGCTTGAGATACTTGAGGGACTGATTGTCACAATCCTGTGTTACTGTGGTTGTGGTTTGAAGAAGAAGCAGGAGGCACTTTTTTGTAGCACATTTTTGACTCTTAGACTTGAACACTCCATGTTGAAAGTTTACGTTGACCCTGAATGTTTACACTATGCAGGAGAGTCACTTTCCTGCCACTCTATTTTTGCTATGCAAAAAGATCTATTTCTATATGAGTATTTTTATATTAGTAATAAATATATATTTGTAAAACTATTCCAAACACTTCTGGTTTCTGGAGTTTTTTAAAGGGAGGGGTCGCGAGGTGGCGAGGACGTCTGCTTCAGAAGTGAGAAAAATTCCTCCCAGGTCGAACTGGAATTTAAAGAAGGTTTCATTTGGAAAATTCCTAGAAAATTCCGTAAAGTGAATGGAGCTTAAATTTGATCAGAGTTTCCTAATGTTTCTACTTTTCCTAACGTCGTGACCTCATTCAATACTTAAAGAGCATCAACACAGTAGAATGTCAAAATTGAGATCAAATTTTTGAGATCAAATTATTTAAAAATTCATCATCACAGTTAAGGGTCAAACTCGGTTTGCCTGCTTTCTTTATTGTGACAAATTTCTCTGGGGTCAAACTGGGATTTGACACGGCTTCATCTCAAAATTCCTCAAAACCAAATTCAGTGAAGCAAGAAGAGTTTAAATATTCTTGCGTTATTACGCTCAAAATTACGTACGGGTCAAACGTGGATTTGACAAAGCATTGTATCCGCATTTCCTTATGGTTGTCTTTTCTTTTCATTCATTACGTAAGTACGTCAACCAAGTTAAAAGGTCAAACTCAGCCGGGGTGAGGTTGTGCTATTGTGACGTTGACAGACGTCAAGTTTGAGGCCGTTTCTTTTTTTTTTCTTTTTCTCTAGATTACACTCGTCTACCTGCGTTCCTGAAATGACACGCTAGTCAACTGGGTGCTTCGCCGAAAAAAGGCGCTGATTAATCTGGGTAGCAGTGTGGTGACCGTAAACTCGTCGCGGCTCAGACAGACGTTTACAAGAAACAGAAGGCAGAGGAGGGGAAGAAGGAGGGAGGAGGAGGAGGAGGAGGAGCTTGCGAAAATACACAAAGGCAGTGCCAATAAGACGCTTCGGCAAACGCTGAGAGGATTACTCAGAAAATGAGTAAGAGCGAGATAAGCGGTGTCTGTCAGCGCCTTCACGTAAAAGCCAAGATCGGTGATAATACTTCCATTCAAGGAAGGAGGAAGTGATTTTTTGGTAGCACTGTGATGTGTAAAAGTGTGGTCAGGCAATGTGTTTCCTGGCTTGGAAAGCTATAAAAAAAAAATTACACCTGAAAACCTTTAAAGTAGTTTTTAGACTTCTTACTTTGCTATGAAAGTTCGTACTTTTTCAGCCTTTCATCTGAAACCAAACGCCATCCAAAACCTATTATTAGAATTTGACAGATAATTGGATTTATTTATATTGATACAAATTTGTTATATTATTTTATATTAATCTTTTGTTTTTAAAGGCAAACTAATTTACTTGATATGACAGAAAACGTAACAAATATTTTTTATTACTACTTCATTCAGTTACATGAGAAGATTTATCATAAACACTGTTGAAACACTATTCAATTGTACTTCTTTATATGACAAAACAACCAAGTTTCTTCACACAGCGCTGAATCATACCCCACGTTAGACATGACTACAATGTTCCGGACCTTTGCCTAAAGAAATTTTCTCTAACAGAACCTCTTTGAATTTCAACTGAACCTGTTAACTAGCCCTGACACTAAAACTTAGCTGAGAGCGAGTTTAGATCTGAGGAATCGTCAACATTGAATTTCTTGTGACACCGTCACATTTCTTGTGACTCATGAATGCAGAATTCGTGAAAAAGCTTCCTGATTTCTTGTTTTTTTTTAATTGAGGCAGCTGCCCTGAAAGCGCAACTCTTTACTGAGAAGCACCCAGATGGTTGAAACTTGATGCGGTGGCTCATGACGGAAATCATCTACAGAACAAAGCTTTACCTTTCGCCTTCATAATCTAGCGCTGAGATCTGGAAGGTGTCTTCCTAGGAACCCGAACGCACAATGAATCGCCAGAATTCAGCTAGAAAATGCTCAATCTTCTGACGAATCTGTAGAAATGAGGAAGATCTAATGTTAGAATGTTTATGAGTAATTTTATTCATTACGTTTGTTCCCAAGTAACTAGATGTGTGTGTGTGTGGATGGTGACAGTACTTTACAGTAGCTTTTGAAGCTTCAAATTACAATATATTTTAAACAATATAACAATAAGGTTTCAGTGAGGTCTTGGAGGTAGAGAGTGTTCATTCTCCGACTTCATCTCGCAGCTGCTTGGAGCATGCTGTGATGCAATGGTAATAATAGTGGTCTATCTGCCACTTCGACACCAAGCATAGTTACGGGAAAATGCTGTCTTTGCAAAGAGATAAAAGTTAAAGTTACTGATACATTTACTGAAAAAAATTAAATTAGTGGCGTCACTAACTTTAGCTATTCCCCAGCACTGCTCATGGGTCAGTGCTTTTTTTGAGAAGAAGGAGTGTTTACGGTAGGTGAGACCACGTGAGAAAATCCACCACATGAATCTTAGTCCAACACAAATAGAAGACACACCTATTAACTGACAGTGTTGGGTTTAAATGAATTATACTGTTGACTTGAGTTACTTATATCGCTTGCTCCAGTTAATTATCCTGATCACTCATGTTATTTACCTTGATCACTCTAGTTGTCTATCTTGCTGACTAGTTGTTTGTCTAGCTGGCTGTAGTTGTTTGACTTGCTGACTAGTTGTTTCTCTCGCTTGCTCTAGTTTATCTTGCTGACGAGTTTGTCTTGCTGACTAGTTAGATTTGCTTGCTCTAGTTGTTTATCTTGCTGACTAGTTTGTCTTTCTCTAGTTGTTTATCTTGCTGACTAGTTGTTTGTCTTGCTGACTAGTTGTTTGTCTTGCTGACTTGTTTGATTTGCTTGCTCTAGTTGTTTGTCTCGCTGACTAGTTGTTTATCCTGCTGACTAACTGTTTGTCTAGCTGGCTCTAGTTTGTCTTGCTGCTTAGTTGTTTGTCTTGCTGACTAGCTTGTCTTGCTTACTCTAGTTGTTTATCGTGCGGACTAGTTTGTCTTGCTTGCACTAGATGTTTATCTTGCTGACTAGTTGTTTGTCTTGCTGACTAGCTGTTTGATTTGCTTGCTCTAGTTGTTTGTCTTGCTGACTAGTTTATCTTGCTGACTAGTTGTTTGTCTTGCTGACTAGTTGTTTGATTTGCTTGCTCTAGTTGTTTGTCTTGCTGACTAGTTGTTTATCTTGCGGACTAATTCTCTTGCTCTAGTTATTTGTCTTGCTGACTAGTTTATCATGCTGACTAATTATTTGATTTGCTTTCTCTAGTTGTTTATCTTGCTGACTAGTTTATCTTGCTGACTAGTTTATCATGCAGACTAATTATTTGATTTGCTTTCTCTAGTTGTTTATCTTGCTGACTAGTTGTTTGTCTTTCTCGCTTGAGTTGTTTATCTTGCGTGATCAAATGATTCATCTTGCTTGTTCTAGTCGTTTATTTATTTTACTTGCTCATTCACAGTCGGCCATTTATTCATGAGCTTCATTTATAAATACCCTTCTTCATCATCTTATTTTGATGTTGTTGTGTGTGTGGAGTTGAGTGTTGGGTTTATTGATGGCAGTGGATGTAATCGGCACATCACACTTTACTCACTTGTGGTGAAGAACACACACACACACACAAAAAACGTCATCACTTCCAGGAAAGGAGACGTTTGTGTTTCCCTGAAGAAGCCCTAATCTCCACTGCATCTGGCCTCAGCTTACACACTAGTATGTACACACACACACACATGTGTAGTGAATCTCCTGAGTCGCGTGTGTGTAAAATCTGTTCATAACACTGGCTCTGGTGACTTCGAGCTCCTCGAGTGCTCCTGTCCGCCTAGTACGTGCTGTACTTTGAGGGCAAAGGACTAACAAATCAGGTCGTGATACAAACTTATTGTAACTTATTACACCTCAAAAAATTCAAGACAAACCCACACGGGGAAAAATGTTCTCAAATGAGCCCATTTTACAGGTCTATGAATATCATCAGAAACTCAATGCAAACACACAAAAAAAGCTAAATAAAAAAAGCTAGCTTAAATAATGAAATAGCACAGAGTCCATGAATGAAATGGTAATGTTTTGTAAGGTACATTTTTGGAATTTTGTGCACAAAGTGAATTATCTTGTTCAAGTTATTTATTTTCTGCACTCAGGCTGTGTATCTTGCTTGCTAGAGCTAATTGTCTTGTTTGTTCAAATTAACTTGTTAGCTCAAGTTATGTTTCTTATATTTGTCTTGTGTGCTGAAGTTATCCTGTGAACTGAAGTTATTATCTTGTTAAAAATATTGATCTTTGTGTGTTCAAACTAGGCAACCGTCGGTCCCGTTGGGTTAGCATGTGTCGGTTTGGGACACGTGTGTAGCCTTGGGTTCAGCGCACGCATGTAGTGTTGTTTATTTACATAATATTTTAGTTTACATCTTTTATTGTCAACAGCATCATTTCACATGGTGCATCCTATTACTGTTCTACCCTTTCTGTGCCTCCTTTGGCTCCCGTAGTTCGCGTTTCTTAACTGTATACAATGCGCAAAACTCTTTCGCCAGTAACCTAGTGAAGGGACATAGTGCAGCTATAAGGTCAGTCACAACCAGAGGTGGGTAGAGTAGCCAAAAATCTTACTCAAGTAGGAGTATTGTGACTTTAGAATAATATTACTCAAGTAAAAGTAAAAAGTACTCGGTGAAAAAACTACTCAAGTAATGAGTAACTTTTGAGTAAATTAAAGATTAATTGGTTTATCATATAATCAAATATCCAAAAATATAAAACAACAATGTACAATGTGTTCGGATATTACCAAACAACTTTACGTTAAAAAAACGTTAAAAAAAAACTATACAAAGTAACATAATTTAAGGCTAATTCAGCCACAAAAAACAGTGCAATAATCTGTAATAATTTGATAACTTTTTTAGTTTAAACAAAAAGGCTCAGCAGGCAAAGAGATTACACAGTTAAACAAGAACAAGGCAGTCTGTGCATAAACTGTCCTGTGTGTCTCTCTCTGTGTGTGTGTATCTCTGCGTGGGTCCGCGCGTGTTTCGTGTGTGGTCGTGTGACTGCCAAGCTCCGTTTGATTGGTGGAACGGTCATTTAGGAGGAAGTTTTCCGACAAAGCAAACAGATCGTGCATTGGATAACAGATGAATAAAAATAAAAGTAGCGAGCAGAATGTCGCTCAATGTAGCGGAGTAAAAGTTGCGTTATTTCTTCACAAATATACTCAGTTAAAAGTAAAAAGTTTGTTGTGTAAGAGTAGTTTTTATAAGTACAGTTTGTCCAAAAAGTTACACAAGTAAATGTAACGGAGTAAATGTAGCGCGTTACTACCCACCTCTGGTCACAACAACGGAGGGTTAGGGTTAAACGCAATAAAGAAGTGAAGGGTTACCTCCAAAATAAGCTCCGCATTTGGTCACTATTCAAAGTTCGAGAACCGATTGTATACAAAACGCGGTATCCATCATGTTTCTCTGAAGTTTTCTTCTAGCTTTTTTTCCCCAAACCGCAACAAACGCCAAGTCCTGCACGCGACGTTTCTATTCGACCAATCACAGCGCACCATTGCAAGACGCAAACTGTAACGAGAAAACTAATCTCTGATTATATGTGTAATATTTATAAACTTATTACCTATTTACAGTGAAATGTGGAAACGTAAATCTCCCTCCCTCCCTCCTGTGACCGGCTTCTCTTCTTTTCTTTTTTTTTTTGAGGATTAAAAAAACTTTCATTTCTGATGCCCAAGTTGTATCAGCACCATTATATTTTGAACTTCACTGAACTCGTAATCACTTGTTGTGTGGAATCACTTTTGTTGTGTGAAAGTCTATCAACTCTATCAACTATTTATTAGTCTATCAACTATTTATTAATGAGGCACAGATGAAGCTTCATGAACCAAGCATACATGAGCACCACTAAATGACGGTCTTGACTTTAAGTATTGTCAGAACCCACACCTTTAGAGTGCCATCTAGTAGTGCCAAAACCTTCATGAAGCTTCATCAGCACATCACTACTCTTTATCACCTCATGGCCTTCATACACAGCATCCGTTAAAGCTAAGAGATGTACGTGGATCTGACCACAAAGTAAAAAACCTTGTTGCAGTCGATACCTCTATATATGTTGAAAGTGAGTGATTATGGAACCTTGAGTGGTAACTTCACCGGTCCTGGATTCAAACCTGCAACCTTCTGATCATGGGGCGAACACCCTACCATTACACCACCAACTGCCCCCTGAAAATGTTTCTTCCAGTGAGGTACTTCAAGGAATTTGCATGAAAGCAGCACCACAAGCATTTCACTGGGTGAAGCACAAGGCCTTCCTTGATCTCAGACAAATCCTCCAACACTATTCTGAGATTACTTTTTCGCTTGTTTAGGTAATTTACTATAGTAAGTCCAAATTTGAAGTGAGTATTAACTCTCTCAAAATAATTTCTTAAATTTATATAAAATTTTTCAAAATGTATTTGCAGTATTTTACTCTTACTAGCCATTTGAAACACGTGTGAGACACAGCTTGGGACTGTCCCTGGGTACTAGTGCCCACTGTCGTTAACAGGAGGTCACAATGTGTTACATTTACAGCATTTAGCAGACGCCCTTATCCAGAGCGACTTACATTTCCTAATTTCAGGGACAGTTCCCCTGAGAGCAACTTAGGGTTAAGGTTCGAACCCACAACCTCTTGGGCCAACTCCCCAATGTCAGGTTTGCAGATATATTACTGAAATCACACATCATTATTTATCTTTTTTTTTTTTCTTCTCTTCTAAGAGCCGTTTCGTTCGCGACGACACATCACTAGAATGAATGAAAGATAAGTAACTTTGATGGTGTCGATGATCCAGTGCTCGTTTCGTCCGTGGGAGTGATATGAATGCAATTTGGGAAACGGCAAGATGAATGTTTTTTAAAGAAATTTGTGTTTAAATACAAGTTTGGGGTTTGTCATATGTGTAGATAACTTTTCCTTGTTATTTTTGGTTCTATTTTGCTCCGTTTCATAGAGTAAATTAGCTTTTATTGTGGATTTATAGCGTTTTGCAACCAAACTCTTCATTTGTTCTCAAGCAAGAATTTAAGGCAAAGTTTTTATTTTTAAACTGCCAAATAAATGAAAAGCCTTTTGAAATCAGCAATGTCTCCCAATTTACTGTATGAAAATTGCTCCCAGCACTAATCTAAGTCACAATGACGTGCCTAATGCCAGACGGCCTCATTCTTTCAGTTCTTACATGGCTACATGACATACTTCAGAAAAACTCAGTTTAAAAACCATAAATGGTGGATTATCTACTGATGACGTATGGTGTTTCTGAAGTGTAGACAAAATAGTGAACCGAACCGAAAAACGTTACCCGAACTGAACCGGGAATTTTGTGAACCGTTCCACCCCACCTATATAGTGAAATTAATTTTCTTATTTGCTCAAGTTATTTATCTTGTTCACTCAAGTATCCTGTGTGTTTAATTATCATATTTGCTCAATTTATTTATCTAACGTGTTTACATTATCTTACAATTATGTATGTTGTGCACACAAGATATATACAGTATATTTATATTTAAAAGTTATTATTTTGTAGGAATAAGTATGTTTGAAATATGGCACACAAGATATTTATTTATGAACAAGACAGTCTGTTCATGCAAGATTTAAGAGCACTTTAAGGGACTTCAGTAAAACAGTCATAAAAGCCCCATCTGGATGTATTAATAACAGGTGTGTGGGCTAAGCGATATTTGTGTATATTTTTTCCAAATACATCACCCTGATTAACTGCAGAAGTGGCGCAGCGCGAGCGGCTGACTCAGAGTTGACACTGTAACCTGTTTTTTTTTTTTTTTTCCACTCGTGCTAACCACAACTCGACCCCTGGGATTAGCGCGTTCTGGTTTATTTCTCGGCTTGCGTTTCACACCTTGAGACTGGATTCCAGGAAGGTGAAGAGAGAGAGGAAGACATCACCCTTTGTCACTTCACACTGACCAAAAAAAAAAAAAAAAAAGTCACTCTGCCTCCAGGCAGGTCGTTTCTTCCTCACTGATCCCTCCACCTCCGTGGCCGGGGGCAGCGGTTTCACCTCTCAAAATGCACCACAAAGACGGGCTTGTGAATAAATGAGGGGCCGATGTCTGATTTGCTGAAAGAGAGAGAGAAGACGTGTAGGCCGCGTTAACGCAGCGACTGAAATTTGAGGTCGAGAAGCTGCAGGCTTTAAACCACAGACTCCAAAAATGTCTGTCTGCCCTCTGAACGTGAGGCTTCAGCAGCTCATCTCGCCTTAGCACAATTACATCAGCGCATCGTAATGAAAAGTTCAATCATATCAGAGTGGACTTGGTGATATTGACAGACATCAATGATGGTCATGATGAAACTAGTGATTTACAGCAGCGGGCCCCATATGCATACACATCACGTGATACGCCAAACACTTTTCGTACACTTTAAATCTTTCGAAACTTTCTCACAAACCTCAAACACGCTTCCACACATCAAGTTAACGCGACAAATTAAACGCTCAGGCATTCGCAGTTGTGCGGTTGCCAAAGATGTCACAGCGTTTCTCTGCAGCAGGCCCCACTTCTAATTTCACCTGGTTTTCACACAACTGACTACAGCACAACAAGCGCTTTACCGAAAGATGAGACACACACACACACACACACGTGGTTGGGTACATGTCAGGAAGCAGCAACCACAAGCAGCTTATTTTTGACAGGGACCAAGCACACCAGCACGGCATCGATTAGCACACGGGAGGGGAAAAAAAGAGGCAAAAATGCTTGACGATCTGAGTCACAATCGAAGCTTGTTTCTCCATATTTCCACTGTCTTGCTCAGCTCTATGCACCACAGATTTCCCACTGAGCTTTGGACCCAAATTAATGTTTTTATCAGTTTATCTCAACCAAACGCAACTGCGTCAACGTCTCGGAACTTACACAAGGCAAATTTTGAGTAAATTGCCACTTCACAACCATATCATCGAGATCTGTACTCAAACTACAAGGTTTTATTCTCCACAATGTTGACTAGCATTCAGGAGGATAAAAATAGGTAAAATTCAGTGGTTTTGGAATCTGGAGTTTGTGCAACACCGAGATGGATGATAGACACCAGCTACAGGAACGTGCAGAGGGAACATCTTTCCACTCATTTGTATTCCTCATACGTACTGTAGCTCGTTCAAAAATGTCTTCCTGAGTGATTAATCGGGCGACTTGGGGAATTCTCCTGGTGAGCCGCTTGAGTTTTTGGGCCGGTCGGAAGCCAGGTCGATCATTAGTCAACCACAAACTCAAACACAATCCAGAAATAGTTGAAATTTTAGGGATGCACGATAATAGCGGAATCGAAGGAAAATACTTTGTCGTCGCACCGATACTTAGATTTGCCTGATGTTTTCCGCACATATTTTATGACACATCTATTGTACGTCAGAAAGGTAGCGCTTGGGCCGGGCACGTCCACACTCGGATCGGATTTTTTACCACCCGCACCTTCTGTCTTAAAATGCTTGAGCACGCAGTGGAACGACTTACATCTCCTAATTTCAGGGACAGTTCCCCTGAGAGCAACTTAGGATTAAGGGTCTTGCTCAGGGACCCAATGTTGGTAACGCCAGAGGTCGGATGCGAACCCACAACCTCTTGATCCCAAGGCGAGTGTCCTACCACTAGGCCACTAACACCCTGTGCGGTGGTATGCATCTCAGGAAATAGCCGGGGTTGTAGCTCAACGGCTCTCTACGCACTAGGTAGTGCACATGGAGTGTCACGCGCGCCCTATTTGACTTGGTACATCACATAGTGCAGGAAGTGACTTTTTCTTAATATGTTGTGCACTACGCTTAAAGTGCTCCGCTCTGCTTTCACGCTCACTTGACTTGGCCCTGTGAAAGGTCAAGTTATGGCCTTATTTTTGTGCCAGAATTCAAAATCGGCCAGCAAAATCTCGTCTTTACGCGCTCGACTCTGCCTTCCTCGTTTAACTCCCTAACCGTTACACTACCAACTTACCCTGATTTAAGCCTCATGGGATTTGAAACCTGACCTTCTCAGGTCTAACTCTAACAATTAAGATCTTATCGTTCTTATCTACAGCCACTTCCATTTTTTAAATAAAGGGAAGGTCAGTGGTGTTGGTCAGGGAGCCAGTGGAGGTGGAGGTAGTGCTGGAGGTAGGACGGAGCTGGATTTCAAACTACAACATCTTGGTTTACGGTCCACTAGAACTAATTGTCGTCCACTTGGCTTGAATGCCCTCGTAATGGACACTGGCTTCATGCCGACGATTTATCAGTCTCACCTTTTGTCCTGCTTCAGTTGAATTGCTGCTGTAACTTGGCATCCGTCGCTGCTCTGCAGTTCAACCCAATCTGAAACAGTAAACAGTGTAATTCAGCAGTTCATGAGAAATCGAGACGAGATGCTGACCTGAGATAAAGGAACTCTCACAAGAAAAGAGCTGTGACACTGAGAAGTTGCCAGGAAAGTGTGTGTGTGTGTGTGTGTGTAGTAGTGGTAAAAGTCTTGGCTCCGTGCTCAGGTGAATGAGGATTTATCTCTTATTATATCAGCGAACTGAGCGTGCACGCATATGCAACCGTAGAAAACCTAGAGTTTATAGATCGGCTCCATAGATCAGCCCAATGCCACCGATACCCGATCCAGCTATTTGAGTCGTTATTAGAGATGGGCCGATACCACTTTGTTTTTGTCCGATACTGATATTGTAAATTTGGATATCTGCCGATACCGATAGAAATCCGATACAGTCACAGTCTTTTTTTAAACATAAAATAATGCTTTAAAATGTCTGAATACATGACTGAGATTATTGTTATGCTTAAGGACATGCTTGATTTAAATACCGTTTTCCTACTAAAACAATGTAATATTTACACACACACATGTATATGCTAAATTATTTGTTCTCAAAAATTGTTTGTTTAGACATATAAATATTTTCTTATTGATTACACTATAACATTGTAAAATTGAAAAAAAATTGATCAATTGAAAATGAAATGCTGAAGTTTGTCATTTTGAACCAATTTGGCCTATAAAATGAGCTGCTTTTGCAGAGAACTACATTTCCCACGATCCTCTGGGCGCGGCCCGGAGCCGTATCACGATGATGCGTTGGGGGCGCGTTCCAGAATAAACTAGGGACGCACCGATCGAAAAATCTAAATAAACGGCACAATTGTGAGTAGAACGCTGGTTGTTGTGGTTATTTATCAGCTAAAATATGGTTTGTGTCTGTAATAAAGGCGACATTTTGACCGAACTGGAGCATTTTAGCGAGTAACGGCGCTCATTAACACAGCGTGCGTGTTTACATCGCAAAAAATGTTTTTATGCATTTACTTCTGTTTTAGTGCAGGAACATCTCACAAATACTTTCACATACAGAGGGATCAGGTCTCGTCTTGATCGCGCCACTGAAAACGTGTCACTATTAAGCGTCCGTGTGAAATACAAGCGGAGCTGCTCTAGCGAGTAAAATGAATTAAACCAAGCTTCAATTCTAGAAAAATTGCCTCGACCATTTTTTGTAATAGAATTATTCGAGTTATTGGAACAATCGTTTCGGCTCTACTTTACCGCAGTGCCACTTCCCATGCATAACCAATTGAGCGTACACGCATTCACAGATCGGCTCCATAGAACGGCGCAATGCTGCCGATACCCGATCCAGCCGTTTGAGCCGTTATCAGACCGATACCGATCCACGTATCGGATCAGCTACACCTCTAGTCGTTATCGGACCCATATCCGATCCACATATCGGATCGGTACATCCCTAATTAATATCAAATAATATTTTAGCACTGGTGCATTGCTAATACATTACCTAAACACCAACTAATATCTAGGTGCTGATACAATACCAAAATGTTGCTTGAAGTTGAGGAATATTTTAGTCATGTATCATCTCTTATGCCAGAGTGCAGATTTTTAGTACAACTCCCACCCCTGGCGTCAGCGACCACCACGAGGGAAAATAAACGAATAAAGAAATGACGCATTAAAGCCGCACCAAAAGACAAGTCTCTACGTAGAATAATTTATTGCATGTATTTAATATCTGTTGGTAAAGCAAACGCAGTAGATTTAAAAGCAGAATTCTTTTACAGCATACAAACGAAAACACAATTTAAGCTTCATCTCTTTTAGTTTTCTTGCTTTCGAGGAGAACATTTACATTAACGTGAAAATACTGCAATAAGTTGCCACCATTAACTGTATTGCTTTTTAAGATCAGTTTCTACAAAATCCGCCAACGTTTTACACGAGGAAGTGTTCATGAAAAATCGGTCGAACGTCAGAAAATCGCTGTGCCTCAATGTGCTTTAACTAAATGAAAGTAGATTAAACAAACGCATGGTTCTCATTCATAGGAAGAAACAACTCAGCGAGCCCTAACCCGAGTGAAATAAATTAGACAAAGAGCTTAAAATATGAATTACTATTTGCATTACATATTGCAGATTAGAGTTCACTCCATCCCGCCTTCTTAGATTAGCTGTTGCCATCATTTCGCAAGATAATCCAGTCTAAAATCTCAAGAATTACGATGGTCCTCCAGATTTTTGTGACGTTACGCTGATGTCTTCATCCCAGCTCATTACTTCGCTTTGGTTTCTGACCAATGGTTTGGCCAAATTAAATCCCGAATCGTCATCGGATCACTGGGAGGCGAGTGACAAGCAGAAAAGTCATGGCAAATCCATCTCTGGACTAGAAATCAGGTGTGTTTTGGTGAAAAAAATCTGCCTGGACCTCGACTGAGCTTTTTTTTGGGGGGGTGGGTTACACCTTTTGCTGTTGATTTTTAGTTTAATGTGTAAAAATATACATTTTCACCTACAACCCGGGAAAAAGAAGCTGATACCGTGCTTTAGAATCTGCGCGTCCTTCCTTTTTCACATTAAAAGCAAAAATTGAACCCCCAAAAACAGAAATGAAAAAACGCATGAGTCATTTTCTGATTTGCGCTGAAATTGGAAGAAAAATGAAGAAAAAAAAACGAAACAAAACGGAAAACATTACGACGTAAGTGACACAAATATAAGTCAAATGCCACCACAGTGCACAAAATGGGAAATGAGAAAAATGTACGAATCAAAATTTGGAAGAAAGATGGTTGGGTTTTTTTTCGTTTTGGTTTTAATGTAAAAAATAAACAAACAAACGACACCCGGATTCTTGAGTCGAGCTAATGTTTGAAGTGCAAAAGCGTCCTGAAGTCGTGGTACTTATACATTCGTCAGTGTTAAGACTGGTAAAAACTCTGTGAGTTGAACTTCACCCACTTGTACGTTTATTAAAAAAAAAAAAACAAGGAGCTGCTCTCGTCCGCTTCCTCCTCCTCTTCTTCCTCCTCTTCACTCTCTTTCATCAATCACAACGCACTCACTCACACGCTCGTGCAGACAAAGAAAAACGGCACTGCCACTGGAGCAATCTGCAGCGCTCAGGAGAAGAAAGGCTGTGCTTCGACGGACGCTCGAGACGCTCTGAAAGAGAGAGGACCAAGAAAAGGACAAAAACACGGTAGAAAACTGACTCAATGTGATTTGAACGCCGCCGTGTCCGGCGTCCACGTAGAAGAAAATAAAACGCTGCACGATTAAAGAGGTTTCCAGTCGTGAGAACGCCGCCCTGCTGGTCTCATTTAGAAATTTGTCAAAAATTTTCGGTTTACGTGCTCCAGGTCCGTCCTCCGACGATTCTGAGGATGTTTTTAAGACGAAACCAAATTTGGGCAGTTGTAGCTGATAAATGGAGGACTATGAAATCCCATAACGATAAATCGGCATAGCGTTGACGCCGACGTTTTGTTACTGGATTATTAAAATCCTTCTAATAATCAGTTACACATGCCAAAAAACATCGTGTATGATTAATTATATATAGGTTTAAAAAATCCAACGATATATCAGCATAACGTGTTATGCATAGTTAGAAAATTAAACTTCTGGTTTTCCATTTCGCAAAAGTCAATCCACACGTCATTTAAAGAGACGTCCACTCGCGAGAGCGCCGCCCTGCTGGTCTCCGTCAAAACCTTCCCGTCCGAATTCGCTTCTCTCGGTCTGTTTCGGTTGCCCGCTCCGGGTCCGTCCTCCGAATCGGCAAAGAGAACTAGAGTCCAAGCAATAGAGGATTTTTTTAAAGAACGATACCAATTTTGACAGTTGTAATTCATATTTGGAGGATTAAAAAATAATATCAGCGTCGATATATCATTCACGGATTTTGTAATCCTCCAATAATCAGTTAAACCTGCCAAAAAAAAAAAAAGACATACAATTATCATGTTGACGATATATCGATTAAAAAAAATCCAACGATATATCGGCCTAAACGTTCGTTATGCGCAGTTAGATCGCGAAAATGTTTATGAATTAAAAACTGGTCTGATTCTGCATGTGTCAAACCGCACACGATTCCGTGAGAGCGCCGCCCTGCTGGTCTCCGTCAAAGCGTTACCTCCCGAGTTGCTTTCCGCTCAGTCTATCTCGGTTTCTTGCTCCAGCTCGGGTCCGTCCTCCAATTCCGGGGGATGAAAGAGGGTTGCCGTCTCCGGCTGACCCTCTTCGGTTTCGCCCGAGCCCTCCGAATCTGGGACCTCGCCCGGCTCGGATTCTGGAACTTCCTCGTCCTCCTCGGGAATGGTGGAAACGTCCTTCCGGTCCTCGGACTCCCGGGAGTTCTCCGTTTCGGTGGGGGCGGGGGACGTCTCGTCGATGGGGGCGGAACTGGAGCCGGAGGAGGAGGAGGAGCCAAAGGGGCGGAGGCGGGGTGGGTCGGCAGGGGGCAGAAGGGTGAGCGAGTCCGCGCTCAGAACCGCCTCCGAGTCCGGGTCGGACAGCAGCGAGATGGTGGGCTGAGCGGCGGGGGTCAGACTCGGGGCCAGAGGTGGGGTCGGGGCTGGAAAATACCAACAACAAAAAAAAAAGAGGGCAAGAAGGGTCAGGAACGAGTAGCATAAATACACACAAACTACGGACCGACGTCAATATTTGACGTAATTACTGCTATTTTAAATGTCTATTAAATATTTAATTAATGATCCGTAATTCCTGTTTATTGATAAAGTGAAGTGTCGATATCAATTATTAACAATCAAAGAGATTATCAATATGTTTCAGTATGTTTATTCTTAACACAAAAACTGCTGGGCGCTTCCAGCTTCTGTGGCAGGATGTCAATCTTTCAGTAATAACAGCCCACCTAAACCGAGACCTGACCAGAGAGTGTCGAGATCGAGACTGGATAATGCACGTTTTACACATGAAAAATAAGTGGAACACTTACAGTTCTTGCACACGGAATAACTTTTAAATAGCTCCACCTACAGAGGAATGAATATAATGTCCGGAAAGTTCAACGTCCTGTGATTCTGACGGGGTGTGTGTGTGTGTGTGTGTGGTTTCTGTAAGTTAAAGGGATTCTGAGTTATTTAAACACTAATTAATAATCAACACAAAATACCTGGGTCGGTTTCAAAGAGTTTTAATAGTAAAATTCTCTATCTTCAGTAGGCTGAACTGGTGACATCTAACCAATCAGATGTTGAATGCTGTGAGCCGGGCGTTCCTAATCCTAACCCTTTCATTATAAAAAAAATACCCCAATTTTAATAGTTGAGCAAATTTACAGTAAACATCTGGTCAGTGAAGCATGAAGTCAAAAAACAAATCATAAAAACTCAAAAACTAAGTATTTGTTCATTAATCGTAATTGAAATAAAACGTTCAATCGTTAATCGTAATATCGATTTGAGTTCATATCGTCCAGCCCTACTACTGACATAAGGCTTTTAGAGATGCTACAAGAAACAGAACTGATGCACAGATTGTAACAAACAGATTCTTCCTCTGTCTGTGCATGCACCAGGCGCTAACGAGAACCAGCTCTGTTCAAAGCTGAGCCTAAAGGTCACTGTGGGAAAGTGGAGAGCCGTGAGGTCACCGCACTTTATTTTGAGACCTGGGAGAAAGATTGGCCAAGAGATTGGCACCTGAATTAGTCAGCCGCCCTCGAAGTGGAGACTCAAACCTGGAGGAGATTTCGCAGAAGCCACAAGGCCTCGTCTGCTGCGATTCTGCACTGGCGAGATGCTGCAAGGCTCTCAGGTTTTTCCAAAACCGCACTCCCTGACCGAGGTGACAGGGCTGCAGCCCACACGCTGATTAACTACGTTATCACCAGATAAGGCAGGCCTCAAACGCTGGTTTAGCACTGGTTAAGCCCAGCTCTCCCCTGTTCCCCACATTAGCTACTGATCACATGCAAGTGATCACTGAAAAAATGAAAATACTGAGACGGTGCACTAGGGCTGGGCGATAAATCGGAAAATTCGACCGATATTCGCAACCTCTCATCAACGTAATCTGGTTCAATCGTAAATCATGCATATGGTAACCTCCCTTTATTAGCTTTAACCAGAGGTGGACAGTAACTAAGTACATTTACTTGAGTACTGTACTTAAGTAGAGTTTTTGAATATCTGTACTTCACATGAGTAGTATTTTATTTGGAAACTTATGACTTCCACTTCACTACATTTGAAAGACAAATACTGTACTTTTTACTTTACTACATTTTTATCAAGGTTCTCGTTACTTTCAAGTCTGTGGATAAAGTGGATGTTATTCCTCCTTATCTAAAAGGTGATTGGTTGTTTGGCAGGTGACAGTCTATCAGTAGTCAGTAGGGTAACATCACACCTGTAGACTGGAACTATAAAACCAAGTTCAGACAGTTCTGCTGTTTTCTGTCTTGATTAAAACATTGTTGCTGTTGGAAAGTCATGAAGCTAGAGGTGTAGAGCTGGGTTTTAAGCAGGTTGGAATGTTGATTTGATGTTGTGAGCTGCATTTACAGCTACTGCACTGTCCTCCTGATTAACATACACATATATGTGCACACACTGCCAGAGCTGAGTCAGAACACTACCATGCTGTTTTGTGGGATATGTGGTCTTACAATTAATTAATAAAATAAACTAATGACTGGTTTTCTTTATCAATTTAGGTTGAGTTTCTTTCTGTAACATTCTACCGAAGCTGTAGAATAAAGAATTGGTAGAATGTTACAGAAAGAAACTCAACCTAAATTGATAAAGAAAACCAGTCATTAGTTTATTTCATTACTTAATTGTAAGATTATAATGTGAGGCCTTAGGTATTCTAAGTGTTGCAGCAATAATGCAACAATGCGGTGAAAGAAGATGTACTTTTAATACTTAAGTATTTCTTAAAACAAGTACTTCACTACTTTAACTTAAGTAAAAATTTGACTGCACAACTTTCACTTGTATTGGAGTAACATTTGACTAGTGGTATCTGTACTTTCACTTAAGTAATGAAGTTAGCTACTTTGCCCACCTCTGGCTTTAACCAGATCTCGGATCGATATTCCTATTATGCGCTTCAGACTTTGGACAAGGCTGATTACTGCCCTCACAGGTAAACACACGAAACTACAAACTGGGCTGCAGGTTGGCGTTAAACAGTGTCAAACCAACGCCAACGCACCGCCTCACTGAAGACGAAAATGAGCAGGGCGTTCAGAGTGCGTTCTTTTACCCAAGATTCTAACGCCCATGTGGACAGGGCCTTAGGATAATCGGAAGGTTCGCTGGCTCGAATCCCGGACCGGTAAAGGTACCACTGAGGTACTCATGAGCGAGATACCGTTCCCTAAACACTGCTCACCGGGCGCTGCCAAATAAGCTGCCCACTGCTGCTTCACGGATGGGTCAAATGCAGAGGTCACCGACTGCTGTGGTGCTGTGTGATGTGATGTGTTCACAATGACAAATAATCACTCACTTTCATTTAGCCCTGTTTTTCTGTTGGCTACATATATATTGTAAATTTGGATATCTACCGATACAAATCCGATACAGTCACAGTCTTTTTTTAAACATAAAATAATGCTTTAAAATGTCTGAATACATGACTGAGATTATTGTTATGCTTAAAGAAATGCTTGATATCAATAGTTTTCTTACTAAACAATGTAATAATTACACACACACATGTATATGCTAAATTATTTGTTCTCAAAAATTATTTGTTTAGACATATAAATAATTCTTCTTTCCTAATGATTACAGTATAACATTGTAAAATTGAAAAAAATTTGATCAATTGAAAATGAAATGCTGAAGTTTGTGCTTTTGAACCAATTTGGCCTATTAAATGAGCTGCTTTTGCAGAGAACTACATTTCCCACGATCCTCTGGGCGCGCCCCTGAGCCGCGTCACAATGATGCGTTGGGCGCGCATTCCAGAATAAACGATGGAAAATCTAAATAAACGGCAGAATTGTGAGTAGAACGCTGGTTGTTGTGGTTATTCATCAGCTAAAATATGGTTTGTGTCTGTAATAAAGGCGACGTTTTGACCGAACTGGAGCGTTGTAGCGAGTAACGGCGCTCATTAACACATATTAACACGTTTTTATGCATTTACTTCTGTTTTAGTGCAGGAACATCTCACAAATACTTCCACATACAGAGGGATCAGGTCTCGTCTTGTGTCACTATTAAGCCTCCGTGTGAAATACAAGCGGAGCTGCTCTAGCGAGTAAAATGAATTAAACCCAGCGTCAATTCTAGAAAAATTGCCTCGACCATTTTTTGTAATAGAATTATTCGAGTTATTGGAACAATCGTTTGGCTCTACTTTACCGCAGTGCCACTTCCTATGCATAACCAATTGAGCGTACACGCATTCACAGAACGGCTCCATAGAACGGCCCAATGCTGCCGATACCCGATCCAGCCGTTTGAGCCGTTATCAGACCGATACCGATCCACATATTGGATCAGCTACACCTCTAAGATTCCGAGTTTCCCAACCCACAGCACAGCTAATGCTACCGATCAGCTAATCAGCACCGTAGGATCGGCATGTGGCGGTGCAGGAAATACCGAATCCGTGCCAAGCGGTGGTCTGGGATTGAGAAACGCTGATCAAAACATTAGCGGCATGAGCGTCAAACTGGGCCAAACAAAACACTGAGTGGAATTGGTTCTTGGTAAGAATTTTGAGTACGTTCCTGATGCTGAGAACTTCAGAGCCAGAATCTAAAAACCCTGATTTATACGATTTTTAAATAAAAACACAACACAAGCCTTTGAGATCTTGAACTGGACATCGCCGTTGTCCTGTTGCGTTGCATAACGTCAAATTCAAGGAACTGCTGCTAGAACACGCACTGCCCTGCTGTCTGCAGTGTTTGTTGCCCCTCCATATTTTAGGGTTTAATAATTGCCTCTGCATTCCAGCCGTGCACACACTTGCCCTAAACCACACGTGTGCGGTGCGTATGGGCGGCTGAGTGGACTTTGACTCAGAAAACATTTCTCAGAGAATTCCTGGAAAAAAGTCAGCGGCGCTGAAAAACAGGAACGCAGCGCCGCCTCTCTCAAGATTAACTCAACAAAGAGCTCCACCTAAAAAACGAATGAATGAAATGAATGAAAGCTGACGGGGACTTAAAAAAAAAAAAAGAAAAGTCCCGTCAGGTTTTTTTTTTTTTTGGAAACTGGACTGCCCCTTTAATATGACTGAGCAGGTGAGGGGGTTTGCAGCAGGGGTTTCAGAGTGACATGAGCTCTAGGTTTTGGAGGAGGGTTGGAGGTGGAAAATAAAACTGGTGGAGGTTTCCCTTAAGCGAGGCTGTGGTCAGGAGAGTGTGGTCAGGAGAGTGTGGTCAGCCACATGCAGTCTGGATGTAACACAATTCCACTATTTTAACTGCTTGAATGTTGTCTCTAATTCTATGAAACGAAAGCATGATTATATGCCGTTGTGAACACACCTCAGAACACCACACAGTGCACCAAACGACCAAACATGACCTCTGCATTTAACCCATCCGTTAAAGAGCAGTGGGCAGCTTTTTTTTGGCAGCGACTGGGGAGCCCGGCTTAGGGCCAGTACCGTTGCTCATGAGTATCTCACTGGTACCTTTTACCAGTCTGCGACTTAAACCAGGGACCTTCTGATCACGGGGCCAATGGCAAGTGAGTGAGTGACTATTTTGAATTGTGAACACACCTCAGCACCTCTAACATCTGCATTTGACCCATCTGTGAAGCAGCAGTGGGCAGCTGACATGGGCGGCACCCAAGGAGCAGTGCTTGAGGACGGTACCTTGCTCACGAGTACCTCAGTGGTACCTTTACCAGAGTGGGATTTGAACCGGCGACCTTCCGAATGCACTAATAGTAACGTCCTCAAACGGCCTAAAGAAACGTAGGCCGCGTCTCCGGGTATGCGGTTGCGCCTATCGTCCACACGTAAACGGAGCTTTCGGACGCTGAAACCAGAGATTTCTGAAAACTCTGGCTCCAGTGACTATGTGTGGACGGGGAAAACTTGACTTTTAGGTTCACAGCGGCAGAAGTGTGAGACAAGGAAATGCGTTGGCGTCAGGTGTGCGACGTTTGTTTACGCTGAAGACTGAAGATGGATACTGTCAGAGCAGCGATTCTCGTCTCCCTTATTCAAGCTACGCGTGCTTGTTTGCAAATACATCGAGGAGCAAAGGAGAAGGAGTGCTCTGAGGAGAAGCCTCGCTTTTCTACAGCTTTCAACCCAACGACCGAGAACGATATCCCGCCGACGCCAACCCCGCCAGTTCCGGTGCAGATCCGGACGTACCTGTGAATGGTGGAGAAATTTTGAAGGTGAAATTGTTACACCTAAAATATGGCGCAAAAACTGTTGTACGGCGCGAGCTTCCCCCTGTCCGGGATCCTGATTGGCTGACGCGGTTCTACGCAGCTCTAGACGGCGTATTTATCCGGATTCGTGTGTAGATATTTTTGAAATTGGGCTCATGTGAATGATGTCATTTTCCAGAAACAATATCTGTTTTGATTAGGGCTGAGCAAGTTAACGCGTTACTGTCGCGTTAATGCATTACTTATTTAACGCCGACAATTATTTTGTCGTGCATTAACGCAATTTTTATTTTTATTATTGTTATTATTTTGAAAGTGCGTCACTGGCTCTGAAAACATACGGACAAACCCGCACGAAGGGTAGGATGTTGATCAGTACTGGCTTGGGATGGGCGTCATCACGCGTCGCGACCAGTGAGAGCATTTTGGGGTGGGCCTAAGACTCCCGCAGCGCTCACATGAACCTGAACGGGAAAAAACTGGCGGGAAAAATGGAGAAAGGCACCAATATCTTACATTTCAAATCTCTTCCAGGCGGCCAAGTTGATAGAACAAAAGTTATTTTTTAGCCACTGCCAAGGTGAATTTTCTGATCACCGGAGAACTTCGAGTTTGAAGTATCACTGCAATACACACCGCTGATGTCAGCAAATCACCCACTCAAGCAAACAGTGGGAGGCAGCTTCGGGAAACTATGTTGGACGTAGCGTGTGGGAGACGTATAGATAAACAAAGGCAAGACATTGTGGAAGATCTGAGGAACGTTCTTAGGATCGCAACGAATGTCGGCACGTATGAGCCTCCCTCAAGCTCTGACAGTGGCAAATAGCTTTGGTTTTATATGTGACCCTCCACGGCAAAATCAGTCGCTTGTCGCAACGGAGGTTTCCGAGAAAAACGACCGTTTATGTTGCGTGGGGTAAAATTTTGGATTTTTTGTTTTTAGTGTTTTGAAACAGTGGAAGGTCTATACTGTACTGCTGTGAATAAATTTGGCTGAAACTTACCTTTCCATCCTAAAAACGTGACTTTCTTGAGGTGAGGAATTCAATTCCAGCAGAATGATAAAAGTTTCTGTTTTGACCGCTCTACTCCAATATTTACGGTAAATCCACTCATTGACTAGCGTGAAGATATTTCTCCGGGATCCATCTTCGTCTCCCGAGTTCAGTTAACCTAACGCAGGTAGGCCACCCGCTGTGAATGCAGCGTAGGCTACCGTAAATACAAACGTAGCCGCGACCGCACCAAGCGTCTGTGAGTGCTACGGCAACAGTCAACTTCAAAGGCAGATTTCTCCGTTTCTCACTTGGCGTGACAGGAGAAACCCGACTCCTTTGAATGTTGATATCTCAGTCATGTGTCGTCCCATTCATTCGATTTAGGCATCGTTTTGAAGCTTGATTTATGCCCTTTCATGAAAACATAATAACTCAATTTTGAAAATTTGGTGACAAGCGACTGGTTTTGCCGTGGAGGGTCACATTTGATCACATTAATGTTTAAGTTAAGATTTACACGAAATATTTTAACTGCTGCTGTGTAAAGGGAATACTGTTATTAAACAGCACCTTATTTGTTTAAAGTGTTTGAAAATCAAATGTTAATGCACTTTTGTTTATATAACACTACTTTTAAAATAAAAGTGCTACTTTTGAATTAATTATCAAATTTTGTGCATAACAGTGCGATTAATTGTGAGTAATCGCAGAAAAACGTGATTAATCACGATTAAAAATTTTTGCACTAGTTTTTATAAATACCCGGCAACGTGTGTACGGGCCCTATGCAACAAACCAAAACAGAATAACTAATTAGAGGTGGGCGATATATTGATTTTTTCGATTAATTTGAATTTACAGTTCAGGACGATGTGTTTTTATGAAACTCGATTTTATTACTTATTTTACACGCGGGCGCCAAAAGCGGAACCAATGCGACGCATCGTTCTACACGGGTAAATTAGCGCAGCGCACCCAAATCCTGTAGCAGATTCACAAACAAGATGGCAACGACAGGGGAAAAGTATGGCGTCACATCAATGCCAAAACTAAAGCGCGCAAAATGACTTGCCGCAAAAAAATTCGCGGGTGTAAATTTCACAGTCAAATGTGACACTCGAGAACACAAATTTAAGAATCGAGTGCGCGGTTAAATGTGACCCCCCCCCCTTCCACTCCATAATTAGACACTTTTTAGGTGAATAAATATGATTATAATATAAAACACGGAATTCAGAAGAATAAATATGGAAAAACGGAATTTAGGAAAAAAGTGAAACGGAATTTAGGAAAAAACAAAACGGATTTAATAGGGCCCTATGTATACTGCAAAACACAAGGTGCCCATACATACTGTGAAAAAAAAGCCAGGGATTCATTAACATGCCAAAAGTTTTTGACCCGAAGTACGTGCTTCCAAGCCACAAATATTTTTCTGAATTTGACTTGCCACAACTGTATAATGAAACACGTCAAAGAATCGGTAGACAGCTGGAGGAGGAGGTGTCGTATTATTCTGCCACAACTGACGTGGTTTTGAACCATTTATTTGTCATCTGTAGTTTGATTTTGAGTAGGGGAGGAGAAAATCGATTAAAATAGAAAATCGGATTTATTGTGAAAAAATCGGAGATTTTATTTTTCGGCCATATCGCCCAGCTCTATAACTAATATTTATTTTATGCTGCACCTTTTTTCCCCAAAACCTTAACAAAAAACTCGATCAGCGGTGACTGCAACAAAGGCAGGAAAAAAAGAGACTTCAAATATAAAGTACTAGTTTTACAGACTAAATACAGATTTTTGTGAGGTGATGCCATAGGGGTCAACAGTCGTCATCTCTGGCTAAAACGGGCCCACTCACATCTGCGCGAGCTTATAAACAAAGTTTCTAAGTGCTCACATAAGGTTATAATAACAACAACAAAAAAAATCTGTGTTTCTTTGGCGTTCCTCCCCTTCAAACACCCTGAACGCCATTATGAGGGTTTACAACAACCATCTTTTTAGTCCAGACTCCAGCTCCATAGTCATTTGGCATCTCGTGTGAACCAAAATGAACTCAAACGCTTCAAACTCAATCCCATTTTCTAGGCAATCGGATCCTCAGCACCTCCCCGCTTCCTAGGAAATGTTTTTCTGACCTCACTTCTTTCTTCACACTGGGTCACCGTTTTCTACTAGCTCTGGACTACTTTTCTCCTCCTTTGCTGTTATGTATCGAGTGTGGAAAAAGAAGGGCATTTTGTTGGCTTTCCGCCAAACTTTAACTCTCTTCTCATGTCTGGAAAACGGTTCAACTCAAGTAAACGTTCCAATGAAATAATGTCATTTAACAATGAACAAAAATATGTTTCTAACGCATTCATCTTGCACACCGCACACGTCAACCTATTTGATTACACAGATTCAATGGAAGTGAAAGGCCTTGCTTTTCAAAGGATTAGCAGTGAGAAGATTCATTCTTGCACGTTCATATCAGGAAAGCATATTATTATTATTATGATGTCATCCTGAATTTAGCATTTTCTTTCAACAGTGGCCTGAAGGAGTAGGGGTGTAATAATACACTGATCTACATCGATTCAATGGAAATGGTGTGAAATCAGTAGAGGTGTGATGACAGCAGGCGATACACAAGATTGGCTTTACGAGAACGAGACGGAATTAGAACACTTAAAAAAAAAAAAAAAAACTCCACTCAACTACAAAAAAAGTGGATTTAGTGCCTCAACTGTCTATGATTCCTCACAGATCTCTTCACACATTTACTGTGCATCAGCTTCTAACTTTTAACTGAAGTAGAAAAAATCTCATTCAATTATCAGATTGTACGTTATTATTATGTGGGCGGCACGGTGGCGCAGTGGTCAGCGCTGCCGCCTCACAGCACGAAGGTCCTGGGTTCGAACCCCGGGATGACCTTAGGGCCCTTCTGTGTGGAGTTTGCATGCTCTCCCTGTGTTCGCGTGGGTTTCCTCCGGGTGCTCCGGCTTCCTCCCACGGTCCAAAGGCATGCAATACAGGTTAATTGGTGACTCTAAATTGGCCTCCGTAAGGTGTGAATGTGTGTGTGATTGTGTGCGCACTGCAGTGTGTTGGCGCCTGCGCCCGCGAGTTCCCAGGATAGGCTCCGGTTCCCCCGTGACCCCAGTTTGGATTAACTGACTGACATTATTACGTCAACATCATTAAAACAAGTTAGAGGCGTAATCCCTACAAGTTTTAGCAGATTTGGAAAAAAACTAAATACATAAGTATATTTACACAAATCTTGTCAGATCTATGAGGGCAAACATACAAAAAAATGTATTCATCATAACCGAGGTTAAATATTTAATTAATCACAATACTGATTCGAGGTCGTATCGCCCAGCCCTATTTGGAGTATTTGTTCGTCCAGATTTTAGAGTTCCAAGAGCCATCGCTCGCTTTAATAGAAAAAAGCTGGTACCAACCCTGCAACGTCAGTATGGGTCGACCCTTAGTGTGTACGGTGTGTGTGTCTGTGTGTGTGTGTGTGTTACCTGGCTGGCTGTGTGTGGCAGTCAGTGTTGCTGCACTGTTGGGGTCAGGGTGGGCAGTAGGTGACGAGCAGGAGAGGGCAGAGGTGGCATGCTGAGCCATGTGGGCCACCGCAAAACCTGCACACACACACACACACACACAATTAACGTAATCATGCAAGCATACACGCAAACTATACACGTAAAATCATGTGCATGCACACAGAGCTCTGGAAAACTGCTCACAGTTATAACACAGTAGCAACAACAACGGTCCCTGATTTCATACGGCACAACACCACTGTCACACACTAAAAAACACACACAAACAAATAAATCCAACATAAACGATAATATAATCTCATTTATTACTGTATGCAGGATTACAAATATATATACTACTAACTGACTCGATACATTGTGACAAACCTGAAATATGAAATACTGCTACTATGTACGTGTTGTGAATACTAGACACAATCTAGGTCTTTATTGTTAAGGCAATAACAGCAAAAGTGTGTGCGTGTGTGTGTGTGTGTGTGTGTGTGTTTGGGGACTGTCTTTCTGGGGGTTTCACTTTGTGGGCTTCATTTGCAAAGAGTAACTGTGAAATTAGCACCTCCCACCCAGACACCCATTCATCCATCAGAAATATGATTCATCACAAACGGTTCTGAGCACGAGCTGAGTGAAGTTCTGTCAGCTCTGCTGAATTTAGTACGAACCCCCTCCTGTTCCTCTTACCTGGAACCATTTCAAACAGGAACCAAGAGCTTAATGACAGTAAGCAGAAGCTCAGGGACTAGCACACATACTGCATACATACATATATATATACATACACACACACACACACACACACACACATACAGTACACTATATATAAGGGTTCACAACATTGCAGCACTGTTTAAGCAAATGTACTGAATGAAGAACTGCACAATTTATCAACCGTGGAATATTTGGCTGATGATTTCGTAGAGGCTTTTCTGAGTACAAACCATCAATTCTAAAGACGGCACCGCTATGATACGTGGATGGGATATCGGTCCGATAACGACTCTAATAGCGGGATCGGGTATCGGTGGCATTGGGTCGATCTACGGACACACACTATTCGTCCTGAATGGGAAGTGTTACCGCGGTGAAGCTGGTTTACTGTCGGACATTCGCGCTAAGTCCTACATATTGATATGACGATGAGCAGAACAAGCAACGCAACACGCTACAAGCCGAAAATCAAATCACACCATTATACTGTTTCATTTGCTGAACAACACCAGCTCTCGCTCGCAATCTCCGTGTTCCTGATGGTTTAGGGAACGTCACAAAATTACACAACTGTGCTGAAATGAATAATTTCAGTTAAGTTATTTTAATAAAAAATAATTTAGAATATACATATGGGTGTGTGATTATTACATTGTTTTTAGTTAGGAAAACAGTATTTAAGTCAAGTAGTTCGTTAAGCAGAACTGAATAATCTCAGTCATGCATCTCAGACATTTTTAAAGCATTATTTTGTTTTGTGTTCAAAAAAGATTGCATTTGTATCGTATCGGCAGATATCCACATTTACAATATCGGTGTCGCATCGGACATAAAAAAGTGGTATTGTGCCATGTTTAATCAATCCTTGACCACTTAACTAAGATTAAAGATGCAGATCAGTCATAATAAATGAGAAGAGGATGAATGTGTTTATCATAATTCACATATTCACATGGCTAGTTGTGTTCTATAGTGAGTGAGCGATTATTTGTCACAGCACAGCACACACTCTACCACAACAAAATGTGACCTCTGATAAAGGAGAGGAGTGAGAGCTCTGAGAGCAGTGGTTGGGGACGGTACCTTATCCCTGAGTACTTCAGTGGTACCGTTTACCGATCTGGGATTCAAACCCGCGACCTTCCGATCACGGGGCCCAAGGCCTTACACTACTAACTGTCCTATATCACTAGTTGTATTTACATTATATGGTTTATTATTATTATTATTATTAGTGATATAGAACTAAATCTACTGGTAACTGGTGTTCTATAATTGTGTCCTAGAACATTATTTATTGACATGCTTTATGATGATGATGACGATGATGTAGTAATTACTATGGAACATAACACAAGAACACAGTGATATGGAACACAGCTTATCATTTAAATAACTGGTAATTTTCCACTTCACTAGTAACGTACATGATTTATAATTATCATCATGATGTAATTACTAGTGACACAGAACATTACTTGACACAAAAGACTCTAAAGTCAACCATCACAGCACCACACCAATCAAAAGGTACATTCAAAGCAGATAAAACCACACACACACACAGAGGGGATTTTTGTTGTGAGGAGGCTGGTACTTTTGGCTGGTGATTTGGCGTGGTGGTGGTAATGAGATGGAGTTTTATGGTTAAGCCCCGGCTGTGATGAAGCGCCTGCCATAGCAACAAATCAGCCAATAGGTAAGAGATAAAAAAAAAAAAGCTGGAGCAGGGCCAAGAGTTCTCGGAACGGGAAAGGCGTTTTACCTGAACACACACACACACACAGTGTCAAAGTGACAAACGCACACACATACATACACGCGCTGTCTCAAAGTGACAAAGGCGCACACACACACACCACACACACAGTCTCAAAATGACAACCGCACACACAGACACAGTTTGGTCTGTGCTTATCACAGAACTGGTTAGTCATTTCCCTAAACTCAGTCCTCTCTTCAATACAAAGCCGCAAGGTTTATTAGTTTCAGCCAAAAGAGAAACTCCGCACCGGTGCGACAGAAAGGCCAGAGAGTAATAATATCAACCAGATAGGCATCGATTTAAAATGTCAGCGAGCTGCAGCTCGTTTCCACTGGCAGTTACGAAGAACAGGCAGCGATGTGGAGCAGAGATAATGAGATATAAAGCTTAAAACCAAATCTCTTCCATCAGCATACAGACATCACACACTAGGGGTGTAATAATACATTGACCTATATCGATACACTGATTCAAAACGAAACCGTCAATCAAACATCACACATTGTCTGACTGACGTATATATAGTATCTATTTCTTTATACTAGACTACTTCAGATTATTATTATGAAATATTCTGATGAGATGTAATTACCGTCCAAACCTGGTCAGTGATGTAAAGAAAAAACCCACAAAACCAAAGTAATCATTCGTTGATCATAATCGATTAATGAATGATTTGTGTCCATATCACCCAGCCCTAGCTTCAGGATCTTGCTCAGGGGCCCAACGCTGGTGCCTGGGATTCTAACCCCCGGATCTTATGGTCACCAGCGCATCACCGCCCCACATGCCCGTTGCCTTAATGGCCCATGGCCGGAGGTTGGCAGCTTGGCAAAATTACCTGGCACCTTGTCGACGGAGGTGAAGGCCGGGCCTCTTCGCGCCTGGTCGTAGAAGCGAAAGGGCAGCTGGGAGGAAGACGCGGCCGGCTGCCCAAAACCCAGAACTTCGGTGGAAGGCTGCACCGGGAGGTCCAGTAGAGCTAAAAGAGAGATGAGAGAAAAATTCTAGTAATGTTTATTTGTTCCATACATAGATATACAAGTACAATATTGAAACGCACCCAGATTCGTTCCTAAAACAGATTAAATAAGAAATTAACATGTCAAGCTTATGAAAATGAATCTGAAAAATAAATACATAGAAATATACAGACACATGTGTATCCTAAAGCAGACATTTATACTATACACTGTAACTACACATACAGGAAAATGAAAGCAGATTGGGGTGAAGAGAACTCAAAACAAATCCAAACATTACCGTTTTCCATAAACCCCCATGCCGAGAGGTATCTTGATTTTGACCAAAACCAAAATGCAAACCTCAATAAATCATTTTTTATCATCGTATTTTTTCAATACTTCTTTCCAAAATGAAGCGAAATTAAAAACAATCATGTTTTTGGGGTTTTTGGATTGAAGTTTTATCACGAAAGAACAAATCGACAAATGATACGCGGATCGGGAATCTCTGCCCCGCTGAAAAATAAACGGCATTATCGCAAACCCAACTGTGCGGAACGCAATCTCGCAAATACAGCAGCGTTTACACAGCCCTTATTAGCTAAACTCTGCAAATAAAACATGTCAGTGCACATCAGAGAGCGGAGCTGCAACAAGCCAGAAAAGCCAGACGGGGCCCTGCTGTGGGGAGAACTAGTCAACATTTAGGGAAGTGGAGGGGGGAGGTTGGACGACATCTGGTGTGGGACTGACGGGCTATAAAAAGGTGCAAATCACAAGCTCCATCACCATACGATGTCATATCGCTTCAACGTTTGACATTCGTGACAACAGTTCAACATCTCCCAATATAGTAAACTCTGAGGTCAAAACATACACAAACCACAAATAACTTCATTCACTGTTATTGAGGTAAAATATTCAAGTAATCGTGATACTGATTTGAGGTCAGCCCTAGACAGTATCATATGCCTAATATGTTTCATTAACCCCCTCAATTTCATTTACACGCAATCACAAAAAGCAACTCAGAAACCATTTGACCATTTTATTCATGAGCTGCTGCCAACAGTAGCCTGTGTTTTCTCTATTAATAATAAAAGGAGTGACCAGGGATGCACCGATCCAACGTCTCCAGTTCCGATACCGATGCCGATACTTGGGCTTTGTATATCGGCCGATCCCGAGTACTGAGCCGATACCAGTTTTTAATGAATAAGTCGTGTATTTCGCTGTGAGGAGGAGACTGAGTTTATTCCGTTATGCTTAAGGAAATACTTGACTTTAATACAGTTTTCCTAACTGTAATAATTACACGTGAATATGCTAAATTATTTATCATTAAATTAACATCTCGAAAATGATTAGTTTAAACACACTTCTGTAATTTTCTGACGGTCCCTAATCCAGCGGCGCTAAAACCATCAGGAACGCAGAGATCGCGAATGAGAGCTGGTGTTGTCAAGGAAATCAAACTATATAATCGTGTGATTTGCTTTTGGGGTGTTGCTTGTTTTGCTCATTTTAAAACCAACATGCTAACGCTAATTAGCGCAAATGTTGAACAGTAAACCAGCTTCACCGCAGGGCCACCTCTGATGCACAGCGAATAGTGCCCAATACCCGATCCAGCTAGTTGAGTCGCTATCGGACCGATATCGGATCCACACATCGGATGGGTGCATCCCTAATAGTGACTGAAGCATCCGACGTCTCCGCACTTGTTTGGTGTTTGCATTTTGTATCAGTGCTATGAGATTTGTTGATCCCTGAATCGTCGATGTAGGGACGTATATGGATGTGTAATGACAGCCCTACCGGCGATCCTCTGCATCTTCATGCGGCGAGCCTGGATGCGCCCTTTGGCCAGCCGCTGCTTGGCGATGATGCAGCGGATGTGGTCGGCGAAGATGAAGGAGGCCTGCAGGATGGGCACCGGCTTGGCGTGGGGGTTGGAGGTGGGCTTGTGGATGGTGATGTTGAGAGCGCGGCTGTCGTCCTCCACCCCGGACACCTGCATGTCCTGGAAAACACACATATCGATTATACAAACAGTTGCCAAACAAACTAGGATTGCAGTTTTATTGTTCAGTCAAAGGGCCAGAGGGTCAAGAAAGTCTGACCGTCTGACCAAGGCCAGTAGTTATCCACCGCTAAACCATTTCATCTTTCTTTGCATGTCCACGTCCATGTGCAGGAACAATACCACAGAAAAAATTTAACTCCAATTTTCCATTACGGGGTAAGGCATAAAATCCGGAAACGATAAAAGCAATAGAGGTCGACCGATGTTGCTTTTTCAGGGCCGATATCGATACTGACTTTTGCTGGTTAACCGATATAATAAATTTCACAAACACCTAACTCCTCGGAGCTTCACACTGTACTCGTGTGTAAGTGTGGTGTGAGTGACAACAAAGCTTCAGCGTTCATCAGCTACTACTCATGTGACATAAAGCCAATCAGAGGCTGTTGACGGCGGGCCATTAAATGAAGCAGCGAGTCGAGAGAGAAGAGACGGCAGCGGAGCCACAGTAGTGCCACCTTGTAATTACTTAATATCAGTGATGGTCCAAATCAAACACTGATACCAATAATCAGCTAAATGCCTAACATGGATCACCGATACTCAATAATATTTGAGATTTGTTTCCAGAACGCCGTGGGATGTTGACAGAGGAGAGACTTACCTGCAGCAGGCCGGCAAACTTGACCACGCCCCAGCCCAGCCGCTTGGTGTCCGGCTCCACCAGACTCATCTGGTACACGTCAACCGCCAAAAAGCGCTGGGCCTGCAGTCCGTCCTTACTCACCACCATGCATGCGATCAGGTCACTGTTGTCTGTTGGGGGTCACAAAACACAGCTTTTTACTGCACGTCTGTGTAGGGTTCTCATTCGTCTAGCACTTGAGCCCGACACAATGTTCAGTCTCTCCAGGATTTCTAATGATTCTTTAACAATTAATTAAAATAAAAGGGAACAAAATTTCTATTATTTTAATTAACCGTTAATGAGTTATTTCTGAAAGTAAATGTGAGGCGTTTTTCTCACGCACGTTTCCTGCGTCTTCTAAATGTAACAAGGAAGTTAAAAGTGAAAATGAGTGATTATTTGTCATCGTGAACACACCACAGCGCAGCACCCAGTGCACCACAATGAAACACTACATTTACATTACCTTTACAGCATTTAGCAGACGCTCTTATCCAGAGCGACTTACATTTCCTAATTCCAGGGACAGTTCCCCTGAGAGCAACTTAGAGTTAAGGGTCTTGCTGAGGGACCCAGTGTTGGTAACACCAGAGGTCGGATTCGAACCCACAACTTTTTGGTCCAAAGGCGAGTGTCCTACCACTAGGCCACCAACACCCCTGAAACGTGACCTCTGCTTTTAACCCATCCGTGAAGGAGCAGTGGGCAGCTAACACGCGCCCACGGAGCAGTGCTGGGGGACGTTACCTTGCTCATGAGGACCTCAATGGTAACTTTACCGGCCCTGGATTCCAACCTGCGACCTTCTGATCACGGGGCGGAACACCCTACTGTTACGCCACCAACTGCCCCATTAAATCAGTGAGTTGGGTGAATGTGAAATGAGTTGGTTGACGTATGGCTCAAGCGTTTTTTGGGGGGTTTTTTTGCGGGAAACGACGATTGGTCAAAAATTGCAGAAAAGTTGTGGTAATTGGTCATAAAAAAGGATGAATTCACAGGGGTTGGCTGAATTTGCGTTAATAGTTGCGACCGCAACGTGGCGAAATCCTGGAGGGTCGGAAAATTTAGGGAAACGTGCCCTGAATCGGCCATAAAGAAGTTCAACGAACCAAATAAACGAGCAGAAATATGGAAGAACAACAAACTCATAGACAGATACAGTATATGTCATGGAAATTAAGCTGAACATTTAGTTCCTATCACTTGTGATTAATTTTTTTTCTTTATTGCCCAACCTTAAGTAAAGTGCAAAAGTAGATTAAGTAAAGATTAAGGAGAAAAGGGAATTATAGACTATAATATGAAAATAACAATATTTTGTAATAAACTTCCAGAGTATAACTGTACGTTCTTACTGTATGTAGGCCTCACTAATTCATGACATCATAAAACCAGTAGATAATGCAGAAGAGAGGGCGGGGAAGATGAAGACGATGTTGTAAAGTTCAAGGTAATTATGATGATTATGATGACGTTTTTAAAGCCTGGCTGTTATTTCCCCATCTGAAGTTTTAGGACTTAAAGTGAACTCGTCCCAGCCTTAGCACTACTTCCTGAGAACAAGCGAGTGAGATCACCACTTTCCGTTTTAATCGGGCAGACAAAAATGTCGTCCGAAATTCAGACAGAGCTCGATCTATTGAGTGTCGGTCTTCGGCTGACACAACAACATCAAACGATCGACAGACAACAGGTGGGAGTTTTTAAAAGACTCCGGTGAGTCACAAACTACTGAGTTGTTTCACATGTCGCCACGGTGACGAGGGGGGCGGCTAAATCATTAATATCTGGAATTGCATCGTCACCGTGCCAACTTTGGACCCCCGACTTGGTTTCTCTTTCTGTGCTGCCCTTTTCACCGAAGAAAGGCAGCCCGAGTATGAAGGAATTACCTCAAAACAGAGGTTACAACTTCCTGTGGCGAGGTCGAAGGAGGACGGATGATGAAAATGTAAAAAGTTCTAGCTTTACTAGGAAACATGTAGAAAACACTTAAAGAAGAACCAGACGGGGTGATTTCTGGTGAAATGGTGTGACTGCTGTGTGCAGCAAACAGAAGAAAGGGATAAAGGTGGTGAAAAAGGAGAAATGATAAAGCTTATTTACAGATGTTTCTGCTGATGACTCAGTAGCTTTCTTAGTTGTTCCCCTGGTTTTTTAATATATATGTGACCCCATCTGCCGTAATGAGTCGGAAGTCGGCGTTCTATTTATTTAGATACGGGCCGATTATGTTGACAAACATCAAAAATATCGATTTGTCTTTTTTGGTCTTATATGAAAGAAAAGGTCTTCAAAATTAATCTGGTCTGTAAAAAGAAAAAACCGACATTTTTGATGTTTTTCAACATAATCGGTTCAAGTATCTAAATAATAGAACGCCGATTCGGCTCAAGCACGTGCAGATCGGGTCACATGTTATTTTTCATTTTCACATTTTTTAAA